>JANCIO010000308.1:0-36194 GCA_027604855.1 Psilocybe subaeruginosa | reverse complement strand
GCCTCAAAGCCTAATAGTCTGGTGTATCTCCTACCCTTCACTAGTATAATGTACTAGCTTATTACAGATAACAATCACAAAAATAAGGGCCTCTGTGTCTCACTATAAATTGTAAGCTCAGAATGGTTTACACCCTTTCACCAGCAGGCCCTGCAACAGACCACAGCACATCTGGTATGGCCATTATGTTCATTGGGAGGCACTCAGGAGGTGAACCTTCACCTGAATGTCAATGGTGACCGGTGATGAGACAAAGAATGACAACAAATCTTTGAGCTTTTCATTTACTTACTGTCTCTGATAAGACTACACTATCTCAATTTAAAGGAGCATAACATTAACCTGTGGTCTCTGGGTGGCCAGAAGTGTTCAAGAAGGGTTTTTCATCACCAGAATATAATGACTGCTAATCCATTTTTGAGCTATGTACCATGATTGGATTTCAACAGGGCCAGTAATAAGATCAGTGGTACCGACGAGGAAGTCAGGGTGGCCTTTACTTGAAAGTTTGATCGCTTCTACCAAGGTAAGAATAAGCGCCTGAGGATGTCACGTGTGGACGGGCGTGGTTGGCACAAATACTTGAGGGCTCTTTGGGAGTGCATATTTCACTCGAAGTATGCCAGGAAGCACGCAAAAGAAAAAGTACAAAAGATACAAATTCTTCATTACGAATTGTATCTCAAATTACGTATACTAATAATAGAGTCCCAAGCAGCGATCATCATAGTGAACAGAAGATAGTAAAAAGAAAGAGAAAGAAAGTGCGAATGAACTCTGAATTCTGAACTGTGGTATGCAAGTTACTGTAAGTGCGCGTGTCATTGTGTGTCATATGTAGAGAACGAGAAGAAGACAAAGAATGATGGTGATGGATGTAGTGGAACGATGTGATGTGCATGTGCGTTAAATAGAGAGATCCAAGCGAGAGAGAGAGAGAGAGAGAGAGAGAGAGAGAGAAGACGAAGACGAAACTGCAACAAATCGATAAGGAAAAATGCAGAGAAAACCTTGTAGTTGGTTGTGTAGATGATAATAATGATGGATGATGATAGTCGATGAGCGAGTCATTGAATCATGAATGGCTAGGATGAATGATCATGAATAGGAGGGTATCGCTAGTGGATGTGCAACAAAAAAAAAAACAAAAAATGTCGTGCAAAGAGACAAGAGACAGATAAAAATAATCCAAAGCAAAGCAAAGAAGAAAAAACCTGCGAAACGAAAATTCTGCACCATGAATGAAAAAAAAAAACCTGAGCCGCAACTTGGACAAATGCTTTCATTCCCTTCCTTCCCTCCAACGCGTCCAAACCCATAGATCAATGCACCAGGCACCAGATCCCGATCCAACCTCCAACCCCATAATCACGACGACAACGCAGCAGAGGGCTTCTGAATCGCCCAATTCCCATCTACATCCGCAGCCAACAACACGCTCTGCGTCCAATCCTCCATATCCTCCTCGTCATCCTCAAACAGACTCAGATGGTGCGACGACGCAGTGGACGACACCGACAGATTGGAGCTCGATGCCTGAGATCTAAGGTGATGCAGTTGATGTTGATGTGCCGTGGAGGCAGAGGCGGAAGCAGTGGCAGGGGAGTTCTGCACCGCCGCCGACCGCCGTGTGCCTCGTCCAATGACCGGCCGTCTCTGCGCCGCCCTCAGAGGCGGTTCAGTCTGAGCGTCGCTCTGCACAGTAGTTGCAGTCGCAGCTGACGCTGCACTGTCCTTCGCCTTCTCCTCGCCCGTCTCCTTCCCACTTTCCTCACCCGCCTTCACCGCACTCGCACTCGCACCCTCCACCCCATAATCAAGCCCCAACGTCCCGCCCTCAATCGGCGTATCCAACATCGGCGGGAGCAGCGTCGTCCCACTTGCACTACCGCTACCACTACCACTCCCACTCGTGCTCCTCAAACTCGACTGCGGCGCCGTGACAGCCGACAGCGGCGTCGACACCGACGAGTCGCTCGCAGACAGCGGAGAGTGCCTATACGCGGCGAACATCGCAGCGGGGTACGGCTGCTGCTGCTGGCCTTGTACTTGTGCTGGCGCCTGCATCGGAGGAATCGGACCCGAGATGAACGACGACGATGACGTCCCTTTCCCATCCTTATCCTTCATACTCGTCAACGACGACTTCGAGAACAACAGCTTCAGCGAGGGCTTCTTCGATCTGCTCAGCGTCCTCTCCTGCTGCTGTTCACCCACCCCAGACCCGAACCCTGCGCTCCGCGGCGACGGTGACCCCGCCGATGACCCCGCTGGGGACACATTCGGGAAGAGCGAGAGCGGTGCGATCGACGGCGAGAAGTTCGGAAGCGATAACAAAGGGATCGAGCGCCGCTTGCTTTTGCTCTTCGTCGCCGTCGTCGTCGTTGTCGTTGCAGGTATGGACGAGGGCGATGGAGGCGGCGGGAAGTGGTGGTACGGCGAGTGCACTTGTGCTTGCGTTTCAGAAGAGGGTAACTGGATAGGTTTGACGGCACTTTTATTTACGGTGGTGGTAGTGGTGTTAGGATTGGCGGTGGCGGCAGCTGCGATACCAGGACTACCGCTGTTGCTGCTGCTAATCAGCCCACGCTCAAGCGACATCGTCTCCGCGATCTCAGGCGCCTGCCCATGCCCATGCTCATCCGCACCCTTCTCCATCAAGCCCACTGCCGACTCGAGCTGCGAGAACGACGGGTTGCCAGACGACGAGGTCCGCGTCGCGATCGACTCCGCCGAGGCGGACAGCAGCGGCGGTGGCGGCGAATTGTTATTGCGATTGCGATTGTCCACTTCCCCGTCCTCATCATCGTCTTCGTCGTCTTCAAATCCCTCCTCTTCCTCCTCGCACAACGACGACACAGAGCTCTTCTGACTCGACATGGACAGGTACACCGTCGAAACCGTCGACATCGTCGGCACCTCCGATGCACGCTCGCGCGCGCTGACGGGCGAGACGACCTGGCGCCGTCGCCGATTGCGCACCGACGGCGTCGTGCTCAGCGGCTTCCTTCCCTGATCCTGATCCTGTCCTTGTCCTTGACCCTGCGCCTGCGCGCCCTCCAGCAAAGACGACACCACCGACGACGACAGCGACAACGACTCGGGCTCATCATCTTCTCCCTCCGCCTCCGCAGACGCGTGGTAGTCCGAGGCTGCTGACGCTCGTCCGCTCCGCTGCGAGACGAGGCTCTCAGTGTCCGCCGTGGTCGTGCTCTGCGCATCGTCGTGTGTGTTGATGTTGGTGTTGTCTTTGGACGGTGTGGGCGGGGGCACGTCGTCGTCGGTGTCGGTATTGGCATTAACATTAGCATTAGTACTGGCATTTGCGGTGACGGCGGCGGCAGGAACGACGGTCAGCCTCCTGATATTCATAACATCATCTTCATCATCCTCATCCTCTTCTTCCCGCTCCTTTTCCTTCTCCTTCTCATCCCCCCAAATCCCCTCCGCCTCACACAGCACCTTCATCAACGGCGGCGTCATCCCCAAACTCGGGCAAAACACCAGCATCAAATTGCTCAGCGGCATCTTCGTCTCCTTGCTCCGCGCCGCCGTCGCCCTGATCAGGTCCACCACCGTCCTCAAGATATCCCTGTTCTCCTGCGGCAGCAGCGCGATGAGCGCGCGGATGGCGGCGACGAGCGCGGCGGACGGCGGCGGGATGCCGGTGAAGGACGGCGTGGCGAGCGTGGAGAGGGACGGCGGCTTGCGCAGGGAGAGCGGGAGCGGGTGCGACATGTTCATGTGCAGAGGCGTGGGCTTGGCCATCCCGCTCTTGGGGCTGGAGGGCAGGCCACGGCCTGCGATGATGGACATCCGTGCGGGGTGCGAGGAGCCGGATGCGGATGCGGATGCTGCAGACGCGGAGGCGGCGGCGGCGGCGCTGGTGTTGAGGCTCGTCTCTTTGCTGACTGCAGCGTCAAAGTGCGGTTGCAGCTTTTGCGTGAGGATCGGCTCAGGTACTATTTCATTCCATGCAGAAAAGATTTCATCAGTTCGAGAGGGAAAAGGAAAAAGAGCGGCGTATATACGCACGTTCGCGCAAATAAGCCTTGAAGACCGACGCGACGGCGTGCGGGTCCAGGTCGCCCGGTGTGCACTCTGTCATGTCGTAATCACAGCCTGTTAAAACCCGAGTGTCGTCAGCAATCAGAGCACGGTCGCAGCAGAGTCGATGACAACGATGCTGATGATGAGAAATAATGTGGAGAAGAAGAGGAATAAAAATAAAGATATATGCCGAATCCAGACTCCAGAGCATGTCCAGAACACCGTTATTCATCATGCAGAAGCAATGACGATGGCAATAAAAGGGCAAAAGCGACAGAGGTGTTTACTTATAAAAAGAGAAGGATTGAAATCATGTACCCACCTGCATCGAACTCTGCACGCAACTTGGTCACATGCTGGGGCATCCCGCTAACTCTGCAGTCATCATCATCATCATCGTCAGAATCCATATACCCTCATAATAAAAAATCCTCGAAAGAAAACGCACCGGAAAAGCCCCTCCTCCTGCACACCCCACAGCAGCAAATGCTGCGCACAGCGCACAACGAGCGCCGGCAGCCTCCTGCGCTCCTCCAGCTCCCTCACCAGCCTTCTCGCTTTCTCTCGTTCGCCGTCTTTCCCTTGCCCCACCGCTTCTGGCCTCTTATCACCCGCATCATCACCCATCCTCGTCCCCTCTTTAGTACCAGCACCACCCTTCCCAACCCAAACCCCCGTGTCCTTAACACACCCCGCCAAATCCCGCTTAAACACTAATCCCCGCGGGCCCCTGCCCCCACCCACGCCCCCGCCCACCAGCGCACCGCGCAGCTTGCGCCCCAGCACAACGCCCTCTTGCGGCTGATATAACCCGCCGCCACTGCCGCCGCCACCGATATGACTATGAACCCCGTCGTGCGACGAGCTCGTGCTCGATACGCTGCCCGCTCCGCGATGCCCTTGATTAGGGTGACTTGAGAGCATAGCACCGTGCGCATGCCCGTGTCCGCCAGCACTCGACCCCGAACTCGTGCGCACCAGCCCATACCCATACCCATGCCCATGCCCATGGCCCTCTCCGTACCCCCTCGCATTGGCAGTGGCGTTAGACGCCGACTTGGACTTGACGAAGGACGACGGGCCCGCGCTGCTCGAGCTGCTCGAGTAGCCCGACGCCGTGCCCCCGCCCCCTCCGCCTCCGCCTTCACTGCCCCTATCCCGCTCGCGCTCGCTGCCAGAACACGCGCTGTGCGAATTCGAATTCCCACCGCCGTCTGAATTAGCGCCACCCCCAATGTTCATGGCCCACTTGCGCCCCATGCCCATCTTGAGGTTAAAGTTCTCCACCGCGCGCTTCGCGAGGCCAGCAGCGGCGGGCCCGAGCCCGCTTATGGACGTCGTCTGCGCGCGCGGCTGGGATGGGTGCTGTAGTTGCTGCTGTTGCTGATGCTGCTGCTGTAGTTGCTGTTGATGCTGCAGAGGCGATTGCAGGCTGTTCAAAGGCGAAGTCACAGGCGAACCGGGGGTAGAAACCGGATGTGCGCTCGCATACGCAGACGGCGGGTGCTTTGCAGTAGGCGTCGGGTTCGTCGGCGTGCGCGGCTGCTGCTGCGCGTGTGCGTGCGCGTGCGCATGCGCTTCCTGTCCGGGACTCGACAGCGACGACGTCGATGAGAACGAGAACGACGACGAGGACGACGCCGACGCCGACGCGGAAGACGAGTTCGACGCCTGCTGCTGGTGCTGGTGCTGCTGGTGCGAGCCTGCCCCTGCGCGTAGCGGCTGCAGCGGCTGCCCCTGTCCCTGTCCCTGTCCGCCGGCATTCACATTCTGCGTGCGCCGCAGCTGCTGCGATGGCGATGGTTGTTGTTGTTGCTGAGCCGACGCGTGTTGCTGGGCCGGCTGGGCGAGGGAGACGTTGGAGGCCGGCAGCGCGGGGAAGATGCGCGCGTTGTGCATATTCACCGCGCTCGTGTGCGCGTGTCCCTGCGCCTGCGCCTGCGCGTGTCCCTGTGCATGTCTTCCTTGCGAATGCGTGAGAGGGTTCGGCTGCGGCTGCTGCTGCATGCGACCGTGGGCGTGGGCGTGGGCGTGGGGAGGCGAGAAGGCAGCGACGGGTACGCCTTCCGAGATGGAGTGCGAGGCGAGGCGCTGTCGCAGCTCCGCTGCCGCTGTGGCAGATCCAGCGCCCTTTCCAGATGCCGATGCCGATGCCACTCCCGTGTGTGTGGGTGATGACGATGACACAGACACAGGGGCTGACACGGGTGAGAGCACAGGCGGCGCGGGGAGGTCGAGCGACATGGAGCGTCGGTGCTCCGCTTTGGCTTTGCTGGACAGCGCGGCAGGGGAGAATGCGAACGCGGAAGGCGGCAGGAGGGATGGGGGTGGTGCTGTGGTGGTGCTGGTGGGAGGTGCCGTCGAGGATTTAAGGTAAGCTTCCTGCCTCCGCTCATGAGACGAAGCGGAGGGTGCGGAACGGTGGTGTGTTTCATCCCCAACTCCGTTTCCACCTCCATGCTTGTCATCTGCGTCGCCGCCGCCACCTCTGTATGAGACGCCTCCTCCTTCGCCCTCATCACCAACATCATCAGCATCATCATCCGACGACTCTGATTCCTCAGGCATCCCAAAGTCAGCATCGGCGATGAGCGCACTCAGGGGTCGAGTCGCGGTCGAGGTGCCGGTGCCCGCGCTAGTGCCAGTGCCAGTGCCAGTGCCAGTGCCAGTCACGCCGGGGTGCTGCACGATGGTGTACGCGGACTGGAAGGACTCGGCCCACGAGACGGGGCGGGACGCGCGGGCGCCTGCGGTGGACGGGTAGGCGCGGACGGTGTGGTGGCTGTTCGTCGAGTCGCTCTTGCGCCAGGATTCCTTGATCTCGCGCTTGTCCTTTTCCTTGTCCTTGTCCCTGTCCCTATCATTGTTCTTATCCTTCTCCCTGTCTGCTACTGCTGATGATGCTGCTGATGCAGATGAATTGATATTCTCTTTTTCCTTAACGGGTTCCTTTTGCTGTGCCATGGGAGTTTCCTTTTCGGACGGTGGAGATGGGAATGCAGACGGCGACGGCGACTGATCGTACATGGCGATGTAGTTGACGGCAGACGAGATGCCAGGGCTGAGTGGGATCACAGAGTGCCTGCTGGTGGTAGTAGTGTCTTTGCTAGGAGGCGTAGGCGGAGTCGATACCTATCCCCCAATAAATGTTAGTTAAATAAAACACCATTTAAAAGACATAATGGCACCTGTGAAGGATGAGCATTGTGTGGCAGTGAGAGAGGAGGTGGGGGCGGTGGGGGCTGGCTGTCTGCGACCTGCGAAGATGCCTCTGACTTTTTGCGCCTGGCTGCGAATGCGCGCTTGAGCTTGATGCCACCTGTAGCTACGGCTGCGGAGAGGCCGAGGCTCTTGGACACGGCGGCTGCTCCTCCTGCTCCTGGTGGTGGTGGTGGTAGGTTGGCATTAGTTGTATTCGTGCTGGTGGGAGTCGGGGGGGTGGGCTTGCTCTGGTTGAGGCCCATAAGGTAGGGGAAGGGGAGAGAGGAGGAGCGAGGGGCCGGGCTCTGATGGTGCTGCTGGGGATAGGGATAGAGGGGACGAGCGGCAGGGGCATGAGCCTGGGGCGTGTTTGCAGGATAGGACATCGTGTTTGTCTAGCTGCTGCTGGCCATGGACTCGGTGATGATGGAAAGGGAAAGGAGTGTGTGCTTTACCCACGCTTACCAGATCATATCACTTGATCACTGACATTCAATATTCTTGGCCACGACAGTGCACTTGACAATGACCATCAATCCCCTTACCCGTAGTCCTGTACTCGATGCCAGTACTCTAATCACCGTGATAACATACTAGGTAAAATGAATGACATGACATCCCGTGATGTCATCCCTATTTTCAGCATTCTTCGATAACGCTCTCTCAATCTTACTCTCAACACCCATGGCCAGCAGCTCGCAAGCTCCTCCGGCAAGCCCGCCCCAAGCCGCTTTCCCCAGCACCGCCCAACCCTCCTCTCAATTCATATCCCTAAGCCCTCTCAAACATCTCCTGCCGTCCCCGTGCGCAAGTCCAGCCCGGAGTCACTGATAGCAGATCACCAGACATTAGTCTACCCATAGTCCACAACCCTGGCATGCGCCTGCTGCGTCGCCGATTAAATTCTGCACTGTCACTGCCGACAGTCAACGGTCGACGGTCTCCCTTCACCGCCGTGACATTCTATCCTTGTCCCCTTGTCCCCTCAGCAATACGCGCCACAGCTGTGCACATACATGCTTCACAGCCTACATGCGTATCCACCACTTTACTGCCAGTGATCTGTCACGCAAACGAACAGTCGATGATTATCGACTATTATCGTAGTGGCGCAGTGGTGCTGCAGGTCAGGTTCATTCTTCATTGTCAAGTTCTTTTGATACTGGGACTCGGAGCTGATGGAACAATAGCAGTAAGTATCAAACCGAACAAAAGGCGTGCTACTGTTGTCGTTGTCGTCGCGTACCATCAAGTTCGCAAACGATCCGCCTCAACAGGATGCAGTTGGACCTGATGCATCGTCGTGCTGCTTACTGTCAACGGCAACGGGTAACCTCTCTCAAAGCCCGTGGTCCATGCATCTCCGTGGCTCTGTGGCTTCGTCTATCTAGCGTACGATCAGCTGCCTGATATCATTAACAGTCTCTGTATTTATAACGCGATCCGCGATCTCTGGGGGCTGTTGGGGCGTCGTTCCTATGAAATGATGGGTGATAACACGGAACTACCGATGAATCTTATCAACATTAAGGCACATTGGTACAAAATTCAGACAGTCACATATAGATACATATAGATACATGTCGATGACGACGACTACAGGTTCTCATCGCAAACCTTTGCACTGTGTGAACAATCTAAAAGCTCGTTAGATAGATTATTGTGAGAGGATACTATACAAACTTACCAAAAGTAATTTAAATAACAGAGAATGACTTTTGTTGACGTGCATTTAGTCAGCTGCACCGTCGTGAGCCCAAAGGCGGCGTCAAGACGGTTCAGCCTCAGCCCGAGGCCCACGACAAGGGAGCACGAGGAGTAACCATGTCCGCACAAGCGGCTATGTACCCCACCCTCAGGAAAAAAAACCTATTTGTCGACCGCTTTAAATTTTAAAAGCAGTCTGACAAGCCTTTATCGTCCTTCGAGATTCGAAGAACGATAGGCTGATGGCCGAAGCCTTGCGGCGACTGCTATCATTCTCATCGACGGTGTTGAGCCGTCTGGTGAGCTTTGCTGCCAAGGGTAACAGATTCCGGCCGATCATCATCGTTCTCGCCCAACTCACTTGCCAGTAGCACTTTTTTCAAGTACGACCGGGGAGCGATGGATGAAGACGGCGGACCAACGGAGGACAAGCCTGAGAGTGTTTAGAACATAAGTAAAAACTAGTAACAACCAAGATGTCAGAGAATCATTGTGAGAGAAATAGGATAATTGTTAACCACGTACATGGTTTCCTCGAAATCTGGTGTCATAAGAACAGGAGCCTAAAAAGCGAAGCATTCCAAGGTTAGCACCGGATTTAATCATCAGCAACGACCACACCCACCTATTCTGCTGAAGACCAGTTTGGCGAGGCGCCCCACCGGCCAAAACAATTAAGAAAAACCTCACCGCCGGCCCTGCCAGTGGGCCGCACGGCGAGCTTTGTCGCCCAGCATGTGTTTAGTTTGCATGCTAAAGCGCCAGCGTCTGCCGATCGCAATTGGCGATGGCGATGGCAGACCGGTACCGCTCGCCAGTCGTGCCTGGTTGGGCACAAGTGGGGAGCGGTACGGGCCACACCCCTCGCCCTTCTCGATGATCGTAGAAGGCGGAGGGAGCGGCGATGTAATGATGGACTGTCAATGAGAGATTGTTAGTTCGTGCCAGAAGCAACGACTCGCGAGATAAGTTAAAAGCACATACGTTTTTGTGTCATAAAATAAATCAATAACCTGCAAAGCGGGAAAAAAAGTTAGCACTCGGGTCAAGCATACAAGGCAACGGTCGCACTCACATATGTTGGTGAAGGTGAAGACCGGTTTCAAGGCGGCGAGACGGCCAAAAGAAAACCAGACCGATTTTCTCACCGACGACGCTGTTGGGTCGTCTGGGGAACTTTGTCGTGGCCCAGAATTTGCATGCTAGGGCGGCGACAGCGTCGGCGATCACGATTAGTGACCGCGGACTTTTACCGCTCACCAGCCATAGCCTGGCGAGGCACAGCTGGGGAGCAGTAGGTACCACGATCCGCCTCCTTCTGAATCTCGATGATCGTAGAAGCGAGACAGAGCGGCGACGAGAAAATGAAAACAACTGGACATATAGCATTAGATTTCAATAGAAGGCAGCAGAAGACGAAAGCATCGACGTACTTCCATTGGAGAGCGAACAACTTAAGCCACAAAATGACGAGAGTTTGTATATGGGAAAGTGAGTGGGTAGTCGTGAATGGGATGAATAGCGTATACCTAATCTCTTTTTATACCTCGAGTCCTGTATTTGTTCTCGTTGAGGTTGTCTACAACTTGTGCACGCGTGATGAGACGAGTAAGGGGGATCGCCCCGGCAACCAATCTAATTCTGCTCTGCACAGATGTTGACAATTCACTGTATTTCCTTTTTTGGGGGCCATATTACTGTGTCGGGAAGTGCATCGGGAAAGTGGGCTCCCTCCTGACAATTTATCTGGCTTCTAAAGATCGATATCAATCAGATAACAAGAAGAATGACTCATGTCGTGTCATTACCCGTGGTGTTGAGGACAATGGAGATAGATTGCCCTCACGGTGGCTTGATGGTGTCTTTTTTCGATGCTTGGCCATGCGCAGGTGAGGAATTAGAAGGCTTTCGTCTAGCCTTAAGTTCCATTTTTTCGACAATTAACGGCCGACCATCACCTCTACGTTTATTCTACGGCGTGTCCATCCGTATTGCTTTCATCATGTGTGATGCCATGTGCGGTGGCTCGCAGTGCCGCTGCTGGAATACCCACTCGGTTCTGCAGCTGAATCAGTACTAGTACAAAGGAAACAGTGCTATGGATATACTAAGAGTCAAGGGCATCATTCCAAAGTTTAGTAGTATATACAAACGTTTTCCTAAATCTTTGTCGACTCGGATAAGCCATTGTCGAGTTGATCCGTCGTAAGTCGAGTCGCCGTGGTGATATTCATGGAGATGTGAAAATCATTATCATAGAAATGCAAGGACGTTGCGATGGCTTGCTCTGGAGATCCCTCACGGCCGCGTTGAGCTATACTAAGATTTAGTTAGCGTTGAGAGTTGCATTCAACAGGGGATCGAATGGATTCTCTTCTAGTGGAATCATGCATTTATTGAACGTTCAACTCGATAAACTACTCAAAACTCGATGTAAGCACAAATCGAATGTGACAGCAGATGAAAGAAGGAGTAGATCGACTTTTAACAGTCTCTGCGACGTTGAATATTAGACGCGGTAGTGTACGGTGTTGCTTTTGCTATGACCAAGGGCCTGACCACTGGAGTTGTATTTATCACTGTCTGGGTCCCTTGGGTAGTTGTGTCTAAATCTATACCCGTTCTCATTCTTTTGTTGTCCGATGTTAGAGCTAGAATGACTGTATAAGTCCAGATTTTGAAGAGAGTCAAGTTTGATGGCATCGCCATGATACACGGGAGGATCAGAGTGTAAAATGTATACGTCAGTATTACCACATAAAATAATAGATAAAATGGATGACCCCCGGGTGATGTCATCTCTATTTTGAGCACCCATCTCATAAGTCGCGTTCATCGATAACGCCCTCTCATCGTTCAACCACAACATCCATGGCCAGCGCCGCCCGCAAAGTTCAGGAGCGCATCTTTGGCAAGGGTGCTCCCAGCCCGCTCCCTGCTGACCAAACCGCCTTCCCCAGCACCACTCAGGAACGCACGGACCCGCCCACCCCGCTCTCCATCCACATCCCCAAGCCCGCCCAGAGCCCCACTCCGCCGCCGCCGCGCAAGTCGACCCCAAAGGACTCGCCCAAGCCGGTGGTAGATCCAGACACAACCCTCACCACCAAAGCCCTCGAAGGACTCGGTATCACCGACCCCGAGTCTACCCCAGAACAACCCAGGAGTCCGCCTCCCCAGCGGCCCTACCGCGAACGCCTAGCTCAAAAGTTGGGCAACGAGTACATTGGTACTGAGAAGCACCGTTTGCAGCAAGATGACAAGCGCGAGAAGCACTGGAAACGCTGGGGGCCGTATTTGAGCGACAGGCAGTGGGTGAGTGCTCCTCTTTTCACTTTACCCCGCCCCTATTCTTAATCTCGTTCTCACCCACCTTCTCATCACCCACCTTCTCATCTTCTTATTCTCGTGTTTCTCATTTCTCATTTCTCATTCAACCCCTAGGCCACCGTCCGCGAGGACTACTCTGCAGATGGCGACGCCTGGTCCCACTTCCCACACGCCCACGCCCGATCCCGCGCATATCGCTGGGGCGAAGACGGCATCGCAGGCATCTCGGACAATCATCAACGCCTTTGCTTCGGTATCTCCCTCTGGAACGGCGAAGACCCCATCCTCAAAGAGCGCCTCTTTGGAGTCACAGGGCATCAAGGAAACCATGGCGAGGACGTCAAGGAACTCTACTACTACCTTGACTCCACCCCGACCCACTCGTACATGAAGTTCCTCTACAAGTATCCACAAAGGCGGTACCCGTATGAGGAGCTTGTGGAAGAGAACCAGCGTCGTGGGAGGGACGTGTCTGAATATGAGATCCTCGATACCGACGCGTTTGACGAGGACCGCTACTGGGACGTATTCGTCGAGGTACGTCTCTCTTGTTACATAGCTGGCGTTGACCGTTGTTTGCCCAAAAATAGCGGCACTGGATCTGATTTGAACATTTCTTATGGCTCTTCGCCCGTTTGGAAGACAAACGGCAGTTTTTTAATTGCTGTTTTCACAAGAAACAGTGTAAGAAACATAATACATGTTCAAAGGCCGGTGTTCTTTAACAAACAACGGTCGCCGCCAGCATTACTACTTACCTGGGATCGGCTGATCCCTATCTAGTACGCGAAAGACGAAGACGACCCAGAGAACGTCTACATACGCATCACATCCTATAACCGCGGTCCCGACCCGGCGACGCTGCATGTCATACCACAGCTGTGGTTCCCGAACACCTGGTCCTGGCCGCTTGAAAAGCCTCCGATGCCCACGCTGAGCGGCTCTGTGCGTGGGGCAGACGAGATTCGCTGCATCACCGCGCGCCACTCGACCCTCGGCAAAACGCACCTATACGCGCTTCCATCCCCACCACCCGTGGGGCCGACCAACGACTTTGAGGTCGACCCGGAGAGCGACGCGGTGCAGCCGGATCTGATGTTCACGGATAACAACACGAATTTCAGCAGGTTGTACGGCGGGACGAACGAGAGTCTGTATGTGAAGGACGCGTTCCACGACCATATTATCCCCTCGCATCGCCCGCCTGCGTCGGAATCGCAGCCGGAGGGCTTCTTCTCGCCGCGGATACGCTCGCGGACGGCGTCGCTCTTTGGCAACGAGCGCCCTGAGGTGCCGGAGGAGGGCCCGTGCACGCCCTTCCCGCTGACGCCCTCGTTCGTGAACCCGGAGATGAAGGGCACCAAGGCCGCCGCGCACTACACCTTCGCCAACGTCCCCGGCCACGGCGGGTGCGCAGTCGCGCGTCTTAAGCTCACGCCCGCGCGGATCTCGCACGACGTGACGCTCGAGGACGAAGTCGCGTTCGACGACGCTGTTGAGGAGCGCCGTCAAGAAGCGGACGAATTCTACTCGAGCTTTGTGTTTGGGCCGATCAGCGACGACCTGAAGCAGATCATGCGGCAGGCATTTGGTGGTATGTTGTGGACGAAGCAGTATTATCGGTTTGTGCAGAAGGAGTGGATGGAGGGTGACCCGGCGCAGCCGCCTCCCCCGCCGAACAGGAAGTTTATTAGGAATAGGGAGTGGAAGCATATGCATATTGAGGATATTTTGTCGATGCCTGACAAGTTCGTTTATTCTGCTTTCATTGAACAGAACCTAAATGACCTATTCACCTGCTAGATGGGAGTACCCGTTCTTCGCAGCATGGGACACAGCGTTCCACTGCATCCCACTCGCCGTCGTCGACCCCGCCTTCGCCAAAAAGCAGCTCGATCTGCTCACGCGCGAATGGTACATGAAGCCCGACGGCCAGATCCCCGCATACGAGTGGAACTTCTCGGACGTGAACCCGCCCGTGCACGCGTGGGCCACATTCCGCATCTTCAAGATCGAGCGCAAGCTGCACGGCGGGCGCGAGGACCTCGCGTTCCTCGAGCGCGTGTTCCAAAAGCTCTTGCTGAATTTCACGTGGTGGGTGAACAGGAAGGACACGGAGGGCAATGGCGTGTTCGAGGGCGGCTTCTTGGGGCTGGATAACATTGGCGCGTTCAATAGGAGCGAGCCGCTCCCGACGGGCGGGAATCTCAGGCAGGCGGACGGCACGGCGTGGATGGCGTTCTACTGTTTGAATATGCTGAGCATTGCGCTGGAGCTCGCGAAGCATAATCCGGTTTATGAGGATATTGCGAGCAAGTTTTTTGAGGTGCGGGGTGGTTCCTGTTTCTATCCCCTGCTACTTACTTATCACATCACATCACATCACATTACATCATATCACTTAGCACTTCATATTCATAGCAGATGCCATGACGTACGACGCTGGGGGTGGCGACTCCTCGCGCTCGCTCTGGAACGAGGCGGACGGGATGTACTACGACGCCATTGTCTTCGGGCCGGGCCACTCCATCCAGCTGCCCGTGCGCTCGCTCGTCGGATTGATACCGCTCTACGGCACGCTGGTGCTCGAGCCTGCGGTGTTGAATAGGTTCCCCGGGTTCAAGAAGAGGATGGAATGGTTTATCGATAACAGGCCCGGGGCGGCGGGGAGGAATATGGCGAATATGAAAGGTGAGTGGTTGGTTTTTTTGTTCTTGCTCGTTATTATCATTTTCGTTCCTTTTTTTTGTTTTGTTTTATGTGTGTCTTGAGGTGAGTTGTTGGTGCTGATGGTTATTTTTGTACTAGTGGGAGGCAAGGAACAGAGAAGGCTTTTGGCACTTGCTAGTAAGGAAAGATTGGTGAAGATATTGGAGAAGATGTTGGATGAGAATGAGTTTTTGAGCGAGCATGGCATTCGATCGTATGTGTCGTTTTCCCTCATTATCCTCATAATGCAAATCATCGTTTACTCAATCACGCGACTGTCCAATTCATTTCCCTTCCTGTTTATTGTTGGCTACAGATTGTCCAAGTTGCACCAGGAGCATCCTTGGGGTATCGATGTGCATGGGCAGAGGTATGAAGTGGGGTACTGGCCTGGTGATTCGCAGTCTGGGATGTTTGGTGGGAACTCGAATTGGCGCGGCCCTATTTGTGCGTTCTCCCCCCACTTTCTTTTCTCTCTTATCTCATCCAACTCCTCTCCCCTCCCCTCCCTGGCATTTCTTCCATTCAGGGCTAGCAACCAACTTCCTCCTCATCGAGTCCCTCCAGCGGTTCTACCAATACTACGGGGACGACCTCCAAGTCGAATGCCCCACGGGCTCCGGGGACTACATGAACCTCGTCTCGGTGGCCGAGGAGATCCAGCATCGGATCATACATATCTTTGGGCGGGACGCGGAGGGACGGAGGGCCACGAATGGCGGCAACAACAAGTTGGATTATGATCCGCATTTTAGAGATTATGTATGGTTTTATGAGGTGTGTTGAGTTTTTTCTCTTATGTCTTTTTTTTGTGTAAGGGAAGTGACTGATTTGATGTTATGAAACGTGCCCTTCTTAGTTCTTCCATGCGGATAGTGGGAAAGGATTGGGAGCGAGTCATCAGACTGGGTGGAGTGGGCTTGTGGCGTATCATATTCTGCAGAGCGGAGTTAGCTGTAGGCTGCCCAAGACGCCTAGGAGTACGTCTTTTTTTCTCGTGCCCCCAATTTTTTTTTCTCAGGATTTCGTTTTCTAATTGGATTGTTTTATAGCCCCGAGGAGCGTGTTGCGCCATTACTTTGATGTACGTCTCCTCCCTCCCTCTCTCTCTCTCTGTTTTATTTATTGAATGATATATATCACTTCAGGACACAATCGACTCGAGGTCCGAGTTTGGCGACGACGCAAAATCTGTCAGTGGGTTCAGCGCGGTCAGCAACTTTGACAATTGGGAGTTGAACACGCTTGGAGATATCTCTCCGGATGCGCTTTGATTCGTCATTTTTCTTTCTTTTTAAGCTGGATTCGCCGGCGAATGTAAGTGGTAACATGGAATGGGTGCCCGAGGGATGTTGGCTGTACACTTTATTATTCTGTGGTTAGACTATAGACATGTGTACGAGGAAAATGGGAGAAAACAGATTTTTCGGATTTGGGAATTTACATCGAGGATTCAGATGAGACGTGTGTGTTATTTTGAATTTGATATCTTTAAAACTTCTGCATTTTCTTCGAGTCTTGTAAATGAAGGTCGATGAGCTTGGTGGGCGCTTAATGGCATTTTTAGTCGATCATCCCTCTAGGAATTCCAGATCTTGAACAAGAAAACATGTTGAGAGAGTATCTGTACTATATATATTAGCTGAAGGGATATGAATGAACGCCACAGAAGTGACTCGCTCAATGGGCTAACCAGTGCCATTTGAATTTCACAATTTTGGTTTTCAACGCCCAAGTCCGTTGTAATCACGTGAAGGGTTTAGGGCAGGTGCGATCGCGTCTCATGAGTCACGGACGCAGCCTGGTGTACGCATGGTCAAGGTCTAAGCAAGGTCAAGACTCAATGGCGTCCAAAGTTAGTCTCTCTTTTGTTAACTTGTTTCAAGATTTTATTTCTTTCTCAAACCACTCTGGGTAATAGTTTGAATGTCACCCATCAGTACAATCTCAGATTGTGGAAACTTGGAAGCTTCGCACTGAGTCGCGTACTGCAACGCGCAATACGAGTACTTGCATATTATCCCGAACTTGAAAATCATGCTTGTCAACCCAAGCGTGCCTATTGGGGACATCTAGAGCTGGCCTGGCCCAGATATCTCGGCCTCCCGGCCGGGTACACATCCGAACCCTTCAATTTGTGTGAAGTTTGGACGTGCTTGTTGTCCAGTGAATTGCACGCTTTGCGAGAGGCCAAGAAGGTGAGTTTCCTTTTTCATAGTAGCACTGACAATCAACCAGCCTTGTTGTCAATAAAAGGTTGATATGACACGAGAGTCTCTGGACCTGAGTATGGATGTGGGTCATTGCTGTCGTTGCCGGCCTGTGGTCTCATTGGGATGGACTCGTCTAGATCTGTCTATGGCCAGAAACAATGGTCGCTTTGGCCAGGACTTTGCTGGCCTTGGCCTCATGAATGCTAAACATCAGCAAATCTGGGAAATTCTCATTTAGCATTATTATTTGGACCTAGCAAGAAATAGCAATATATTGCAATACAACATCATTGTAATATTATAAACCTCAGAGATTAAAATTGTTAAGCTATTATAAGACAATACAAGCAAATATATTATGAGGTCATAATATTGTAACAATCTCATAAACATTTGAATTGCTATATATTGCTATTTCTTGCTAGGTCCAAACAATAATGCTAAATGAGAATTTCCCAGATTTGCCGATGAATGTGGTACTCAGTTCTTGGCTGTTCTTTCCTTTGTGTATTGCGAGACAGAGTACCAGCTTTTCTCTGGATATCATCCCTGTCATTGTTATTAGAGAAGGAAAAGAGAATGAGGAGAAGACCTCTTACGAACAGCTGCCCTGTCTTGGCAGCGGCACGGACAGCTCATCTAAAGTCTTGGAGAAACAGTATAAATACGACCAAAAACTCACCGTTGAACATCATCAACCCGCTTCCCCAGCTTCACTATCACCAGCAACACCTACATTTACATTTCGAGTCTCCTATCAACTCACCATGCATTTGGAGAGTCATTGCTCCAAACTGGACTCCAGAGAACTCTCAGAATCTTTTTCAGCCGAATTATTTTCTTGTCGCACGAACTGCGAACGTCCTCCCTGTGGGCTCTTCGTCTGGGTACCAAGTGTACCCAGCTTTCCGTTCATACGCCCTAAACGGCCACTGTATTCCTGCTGAACAGCAGCAGCATCATTTGCTGCACACGGTGATTACTTGTTCAGTCTATGCTCTAAATTCGTCATTGATACATAGTCAACTATAGAGTTCGACAAAGCGTCAAAGTTTGACAAACTCGTACCACCCCTACTTCGGTAGGGGCACAAAAATACGCGTCGGAGAACGCATAGCAGGTCACTCCCGTCCGTGTTGGTCTCTACAGCTTATGGGTCAACTCATAACGGCGTGTTTAATTCCCCAACGCGTCCGGGTAAATTCTCCATCTCGAACCACGGCGAGCCGTATTACCCGACGCACACGCATAAGCAATCGTTGGTCCAGGGCCAGGACCGACAGACAAGATATAAGGTGAAACGGCTGCCATCAGATGGGTCGGTGGAGTCTGAGCCGTATTGCTTTTGTGGAACCTATGGCCCATAAGGGACCGACAAATCACGTCCTGGTCCCCCAGGCCGTATTCAAGGATCAATACCAAGACGGGCATTATTCACGAAACGACAGACGTTAAAGTTGTAGTACAGCAAGTTTATTTGTCCATTATTTGTATACGTTCTTCAAAGGAATGCAATGTGTTTGAGATCACGAATTGGTTTGTCCATCTAAGGACTATTTATAAGACCTTAAATCTCTGGTGAGCAGCGAGATGTAAGCCCCTGATGAGAGAAAAGATATACAGACGGCGATACCTCCGTTACCTCAGAGAAGGACCTGTACCGCACGGCGAGATCACACCAAATTCTATAAAGTAATATGCATTCACTTCAAAAGAATTTCAAGACTTCGCTACTCATCGAGTTACCACTACGTCGGTGCATTACTACTATTTCTTATTCTTCAAGTTCTGAGGGAATTGACCATCGACAATGTTGTCTGGAATTGGGATAGTGTAGTTGGCGAAACAGTCAAAGTTGAAATCGACCTCGGCGATACGCTGTTTCATCCCAGCAATAAAGGTGTCCAGTTCGCACAACCCGTTTTTGTCTTCCTTGCAGCCCTTGATACCAGTCAAAGGAACGACACCGTCGTTGATTACCCAGCGAATGTGTGTTGGCTTAGTCGAAGCAGGGCATGACAGGACTTGTCCGACAACATTAGAGGCAAAGGGAGCGAGTTGGTTTGCGAAGAACGTCTAGCTCATGTGTCAAATGATTGTTCGTAAAAATGAAAAATAAAGCGCCTTCACCTGATTCTTGGGAATGCGATCCGTGGGCAATGGGCCGTTTGCAGCCAGGGTCGTGAAATTCATGGCAGTGAAGACTGGGGGATTTTAACATATATGCAAAAATAAAGCTATGGGGGTACTTACTGGCAGTGAGAATGGTATCGTGAGTTGCGTCAACATAAATAGGCTGGTCCAAGGGGAAAAGGATGTCGCTCGTCACAATCGAGGCATTGACCGTGGTATCGAAAGTAGTGATGCGTGTTTGCGTAAGTCGTGAAACGAGTTCTTGAACGTAGCCGATGCCCATTGCACTAGATGCCGGATTTCCAGGACCAAATGAATACCAAAATTGAAGATCTAATTAGAATTTCCCTTCAGCATAAGTCAGACAGAAGCAAGAATGTAAATGGACATTACCGCTCTGATATTCGAATGCTTTCCATTCATCTTCAGTGAACAGATCACAGAACGCGGAATATCCAAGAGCGACAGTCTGGTTGTCACAATCAATAACTAGCTTCTGAATCAATAAAATATGGAATGTACCTCAAAAGCGCAAAGCTGCTGCATTGCAAATAAGTCTGTTACGTTAAGCTCAAGTCCTTGGAGGTTCTTATTCAACCTCTTCACTGCAGGTGCAAGATAAATCTGAGCCCATTTTCCGCTTTGAACGTTACCGAATAGTGAGATATCATTGAGACCGTTGACACAGGTTTCGTAAGGGGCGAGAGTATTGTTTTGATCCCCTTGATGTTCAATCGTGATAAGTTGGTGATAACTGTCCTGATACTTTTGAACACCAAAGAATCCTGCAGCAAAATGAAGACTGGAAAGCGGAAAAAATCAGGTCATAATATTAGAAGATGCTGAGCATACGCACGCTGAATCAAGCATCCGAGCTAGAATCAAGCATTTAGGCTCGCGCTAGACAGCATTTGAGTACTAGGATTTACCTTCAGAGGTCGTGCGGAAGACAGGCAAGTTCTTGAAAGCTTTGAGCAATTGGCCTAATTGTTTTTAGTTAGTATCGGCTGTTAAAAATATAAGGGATGATTTTCCATACCGTATTTGACTCGAAATCCGACACCCAAATTGAACCTGGATGCGAAACGTATTGGTGACCAACTTGACTATGGTATCAAAATATAGGGTCTTACAGTTGTGAGCGCCCAAATGGAGTCAAGATTTCACCGCCAAGCTTATAGGTCCAGGTGTTCAAGAAGGTGAGGTCTCCTGTTGCCGAAAAACCAGCGCCTGTGGCAGCAGCGTTGATCTTGGCTGCAAAATCGGGAGGTCCACTATCGGCGGTGGGATAACGCGCTCCATGACGGTGAATAAGGTAAGCTTGCACGATCTCGCAGCCTTGCGGAATGACAGGAGACGCGTCTGGTAACCCAAAGCTGGAAGACGGTACTGATTGGAAAGGGCTGAGATTTCCAAGGTGTAACAAGACATCGAAGGGATCGTTTTTCTTGGCGTCCTCTGCTCCGCCATTAATTAATGGGAAGTGACTGTCCACTTTGGCGATCACGGGAGCAGTGGCTATAGCGCCTGCCTCGTCGCCAGCTAGATTAAAGATGCGGATGAGCCTCGCGCATCGACGAAAACTAATTTCAATCGTGGCTTACTTCTCGTTGGGCCAGCAAAGCCTACTTCAGAACCATCCGGAAAGTTCGTGTTGGTGGCTGCAATACCGGCATTGGGAGGGGGAAATACAGCGGTTGTTGTTGACCCTGCAAAAGTTGAAGCAGGTTGCCCAACAACGTGGGGTACCAAGTTGAGCAAGGCGAACAGAATGAGGCTGAACATGTCGAACGAGGGCGCTGAGCCTTTTGTCTGCTGTGGATCGTGTGGCTTAAGTAGTCTTACATTCCCGAGAAGCATCTACGTTGACCAAAATAGATGGATGATGTACTTTGCAGGTATAATTGAAGTCACTTCTATCACGACACTGAACATTCTCCGTTAAATTTGGAAGCTCTTTATTACGTTTCAACCCCATGGCAATATCACTCTTTGAGGTCGGTAGTTTCTCGTTCCGTACAGCGCACACGATCCCACCTTTTACGCGTTCTATGTTCGATGTCAATTTCTTTATTAAAAATTTACCCACCTCCAGACAAGAACATCAAACTAGTCTTCTCGGTTAATAGTGATTCTAATAATAATACTGGCATACTCTCACTTCATATCCAAATAGTACAACGCTGTTAGAGTGCGATACGCTTAGATCGCAGGGACAACGCAGTATAGCCGCAGTGGTGGCTGAGGTGCATATGGGTACTACCTACGCAGCATCACCCTCTTTCCAGAGATGATGGACGTTGTACCAACGGCAAATCGCCTGAACGGGTATTACGCACCAGAATAAAGCAATCCATAAATGGCAATGAAAGGCATTGAAACAGTGAAGTAGTAACTCGTTGGTGCGCCACATTTCGGACACCAATGAGAAGATGTAATGCTAGTGGACCGTGGCGTGCGGTTTTCGCCACATATCAGGACCAGACGAGATAAGGCGCTTCAAAGTTAAGTGGAGTGAGCCAGAATCAAGGATTAGACTGTCGAATTCATGCTTGCAAAATGGACCGCAATTTGAAGGCTGCCGAATGTGAATCGCGCTTTCGTCGTATTGCCACCTGCAGTACTACTGCATCCTTTTTTTTTTGTTGCTAGTAGCAAAAAAAGGACGCCATATTCAGAGGCAATTCAGGTGGCGATTGACTGTCGCTTCTGACTCCGATTCTGCCTCAGAATCGTCTCAGAATCGGGTTCGAACTCTGACGCCCCCTTCTGTAAAAATCCGCTTCGGACTCGATTCACAAGAGCCTGTATACCACTTCATATCCTCTTTAAAATTATATATGTTTTATTATAAGAAGCCTACTACTAGTAGCCCAGTGCTGTTACCCGACATACTTCATCTGCCATGGAGTATAGTATACAACATCACACTTCTCCTAATGGTATTTTCTGGATGCTTTTGCGTGTTTCAGGTATGATAGAAGGCTGTTACTGTACTACCGTGCAGGGGCCCGCTTTTTCGCAAGCTCCCGATGTCAGGTTGTATAAACTCAATTCTGATCAGAATCGGCCCTGGGTCGTCTGCAGAATCGCCTCCAAATCGTTCACTATAACCCCCCCTAATTGGCGCTGCGGTATCGGGCTAGACACGTCTCCAACAATGATCCTCAATTGGCAGCAAGCTTCAAAGCTTCTACTCTTCGAAGCTCCCTCCACTGAACAACTGGGGTTCCGACTTAGGCCCCGATTTAGGCCCCGTTTCGGACTTGACCAAATTCCGATTCGGACATGATGCATGAACGCCCTTCAGCCGACAGAACTACTTGGGTATTTACTGACGGTCAAGAAGTCGAGATGATATAATAGATTATTTCATGGACAGACTGGCAGGTTTGTCCTGGAGCTTCTTGTGAGCTTCTTGAACCCGAACTGCATTAAATCGGAGTTCCAACTCGGATCCGATTTATTTCATATTTGACCTATCAAACGCGACTTCTATGAAAGATGGACTGCTTATATAAGAATGACTGTTGGGCATGATTTATCTCAAGCCTCTTCTCTATTTCTTTTCCGTCACGGTCTTCTTTTTCCTTTCTGGGACACCCACGCTACACAGAGAGTCGACTCGGAGGAAAGTTGAATTAGATTATAACAAGCAGGCAATTGCTCGAGGATGACTGTCACCATCAGCATTCAGGTGAAAGTTCACCTCAGAGCCTCTCATTGAACATAATGGGTGATGCCGGGTGTACCATTGTCTGTTCCAGGGCTTGCTGGAGCTCAAATATCCTCGAGTCAGGAAAAACCGTATGTAAGTATTCATGTAAGTCATTGCTTGATACTTGATTATTGATCACTGCATCTTCCATTGTGAGGATGGTGCCTGAGAAAATGACGACGGTATTTGTAACCCGTCGTAAGCTCGAATCCCTGATACTTATCCTCAATACATAGATCCATGACGAGCTGTTGACCCTGCCGTGAAGCACAGGGGGGTGAGCGAAGCGAATCCCCCCGACGCGTAGCGGCGGGTCATAAAGCTCGTAGATCCATGATACGACGAGCTAAATAATTATGTAATTTCATCCAGGTTTCCAATCTAAATCCATTCTCTCGGCATTTTGGTCCCCAGGATTCTCTGTTTCCAGTTGAATTATTGCAGAGACAGTAGAAGGAATCGCCGTGCGAACAATGATGGCTTCTTCGTGCCTAAGGATGCAATGTGTCTCTGTTCACTTACTCACCTATAGTCTCCGTCTCATAATCATGCTGACCTAGAGAACATCCGTCTACGAAAATGGGACAAGCTGGCCTTGCATAGATTGCTGTGCAGGAAGTAAAACTTATCCACAACCCGGGCCAAACGTTTTTGGCACAATCTCATGTGTGCAAGCAATGGAGAAATATATCCCGCTAACAACTGCACCTGAGGGTTAAGACTCGACATGGTACTAATTTTATCAGATACGGTAGATATATGGCTCAGAAACTCGTCGCCGTTCTTTTTCTAGATAGGGAGCTGTCTACAAAAGACTACGTGTATTGATGTCCGTATAACATCTATTTATTCTCTTCAGGCTCCACAATCCGGGCTAATTCTTCTGCTTCCTTCAGCCGCTGTCGCTTGACACGATAACGAGGGCCAATCCGCATAGCAATGTATATGAGAGGCACGGAAAGAAACGACATGCTGCTCATGATGACGTACGTCCACCCCGTACCTAACGCCTTTATAATCAGTTCGATTACCGACACAATGACAGCGCTCAATATGCAGCGAATGAGGTTGTTCTGCCTTTCGAGTGAGATTGGATAAAATAATTGAGGGGAAATGTACCCACGCATGCGGTGACCGAGGAGCTCTGACTTGGTACAAGATCGATCATCATGGTGGAACTTGCGTTCATGATACATATACTGACGAGACCCCCTGAGATATTCAGTGAGTACAGCGGTCATAAGTATAAATCCAATCGAATGTCTTACCGATGAAGTGCAAAATCAGAGGAGCAGCTATGTTCACCTTGCGCTGGATACACCAGCCATATCCAGCACATGTTATCCCCAGAATCACAGAAAAGAAAGGCAAGAGTCGAAGGCGGGCCTGGTAGGGAAATGCATGATTTGAGCAAAATGTAGTATTGTTATTGTGCTTATTTTCTCACCTGTTCGAGAGCGATGCCTTCTTCATGGTTCACAGTCAGCTTCGAGGATGTCCCTGAGAGGCGGGCTTCTGCGGATTTCTTGAACCGTTGGTACTCCATATCAAGAATACGTCCGATGACAGTACTTCCAATGGACACACCACCACCAGTGGCCAAAAAGCACAAGCCAATCGTGGTCTCGTTTAGAAAGGGATACGTGTCTTTGAAGAGCGTGGAGATCGTAGCCAGGAAAGAATAGAAGACAGCACAAGTGAGTGCACTTATTAACAGTAGAGCATCAACGTCGGGATTCAAGAATAGACCGAATGGATTTCGAGGTATCTTTGACTGAGTCGGCCTTACTGGAATATTGTCCGCCTTTCTTCGTCCACGACCAATCACAGGGATGACTGGTTTGTATATGAGAAAAGTGTCCTCTTTATTTTTGGCTGAGATCGAAAGCAAGGTTTCTGGCTGGAATCTGTGTAACAGCATAAGCTGAGGCACCACTTCAAAGCTAGACAGAGCACTCGCAGTATAATGATAATGAAGCAAACGGCTGATGCAATGCAGAGACACCAGAAAATGGATCTATTATCAAAGACGTAAGCAATACTGTTGTATTCCGATATACTTCACGAACCTCCAACCCATTTTATCAGCAAGCACTCCACCAATGACAGGACCTATGGATGGACCTAGCTATTTGTCACCTCACATAAGACTAATGTAAGTAACATATCTGTAATGCGAGCCTACCATTGGACCAATCGTGAATACTCCAACAAAGCCACCTCTTTCTGCTCGGGTGGAAATGTCTCCAATAACGCCAGCACCTAACCATATCAATACACAATTTAGATAATACATATGCTCTCCTTAGAAAGTGTTTACCAATAGCAATCGTGCTAGCCGATCCTGTGGCTTGCAGGCAGCGTAACACCATTAGTAACCAGTAATCTGAAGTTGGAGTCAGGGCCAATCCGATGCAAGACAAAGTCAGAATCAGTAGGCATAGTGCAGAGATTGGTCGTCGGCCGACGTGATCTGAAACTGGACCCCATAACATGGGGGCTAAGTCCTGATAGTCAACAAGAGAATGCATTATATTGAGGATGTCATTTACCAATACCCTGCAGGACCATATACATGGTGACCTATATGAGACGATAATTAAAAATGACGTGAAAGTAGGGTTGATCGAATGCAGGCATACCGTCAGGTTAATGAGTTCAGTGGATTTGTTAAATGCCTTTGAGATCGTAGGTATGGCTGGAAAATATATATTCGCAGTAAGTGGACTTAAGAAAGTAAAGGTAAGTCGATTTAAATTCAATTGAACTATTCGTAAATTACCTGAAAATTCCAACGAAGGCAGTGAAAATCACGATAGACCATTTCTCATTTTTGGAGAACCTGTCATGGCCCAACTGTGGAGGGCTCGATTGGACGGGACTGGTGTCTGAATGCAGTTGCTCGACTTGGACTGGCGTTCGTCCTTCGGCAATTTCTTTCTTGTCATTTTCAGATCCGCTATGACTAGTCATCTCAGACAAAAGGAAGAGCGGATGCAAGCAAGACGAATTGGCTTCTCGACGTTAAATATGTTGAAGGATGGACTCTCTCGTTCACTAAAAATAGCATTGTCGGGTATACTTCCGTGCTCAGGCTTACCTTCCGGGCGCTAGGCTGCCACGCGATTGATAAAAAAGATGAACACAACAATGATTCTCGCGAATTTTAGATTTCGCGTTCTAATAAGAATATCGAGATTATTTTTCGTAAAAGTCTTGCTATAAGTAAGGCTCCTCCTACCATATGACCTTTCTGGAGCATGATGCATGATGGTTGAAGCTGAGGTCCGTATAGTGTGCCAGTGCTTGCCTTTGTCTTCATGAGACGCACGGCCAAACAAAGAAGGACCGAGACGGGTTATTTTCTCACGCACGTTGTCAATCATTTAAATGATCTCTGCAGGATCAGTGGCAGATGGCCTCAAATATAAGTACGAGCTCTCTTGGATCCCATCGCCTGCTGATTGCTATAATTCAACGTGCTGTGCCTTTACACAGGCCTTTTATTGCGTGTGTATCTCAGTTCCCAACAAGGAAGGCCTATTTGCGGGGCCCCTATAGTTATCGATGAAAGACTCCGTGAGCTGATGGATACATTAGCACAGCCTGTACAGCAGAGCCTTTGTGAGTGTACTTTATCTGCTTACAGGTGGATTAGAACAAGCTGAGCGTGACTTATAGAAGTGCACTGAGCAGAGCCTGAAGTTCATGTTTGCCGTACACATCACAAGGTGTCGGGTCTTTCGGACTTAGGTTCGCACCCTGTGTGGAGACACTGTCAAGCTTTCTAAGGACATATACACAAACCGGAACCGTGCGCTGAGCGCCACAAAACTCCGCCTTTCGTTTACGACTCTTTACGACCATGCCTACCCTCAGCACGACCATCGAGGATAGCTCTCCTGTAATCGTCTACTCTGGAAGCGGAGGAGGAGACTGGGTGGCGGGGAATTCTTCAAATGATCCACTAGCTTCCCTGTGCGTGTTTCTTGACCGTTGGCATTGTGTCCACCTCTAAAGGACGTTGCCTTGCGATGTCTCCAGATACTCGCAAGGGAGCTTCACACTCACCTCCAAGAACAGCGCCAATGCCTCGTTCTCGTTCTATGGGACTGGTGTTCAGATCTTTGGTGCTAAACGATCCAACCATGGACCCTATCAGGTCACCATAGACTCGACTACGTACGCCCAAATCAATGGGCAGGGGGCGGACATCTTCCAGACATCCTTGTTCTCTGCCGTGGCTCTGACCAATGGATTCCACAAAGTCACGATCACCAACTTTGGCACTACGTTCTTGGACATTGACTTCGTGCGTGATTGACTGACTATCGGAAACGTTCGTTCTCGTTTGATGGTCGACTTTTGTAGATAACATGGCAGACACCTGTAGGGTCTTCAGACGAACAATTGCTATCTTCTACTGTACAGGACTCAGAGGCACCCTTCAAATATACCCCAGAATCAGCATGGAATGCGAGTCCACCCAATGTTGGAATGTTCTCGGGAGGTTCTGGGCAGTACGTGGAGTCTTATTTTTGGAAATAGTATGATATCAACATGATCTTTTTATATAGCACTACAACGACAGCCGGATCATCTGTAGAATTCACATTCACGGTCAGTGTTTACCTATCATTCTGATGATAACGCTCTAATAGCCTCTCTTAGGGCAAGTGGCTGTACCAACTTCATGTTACTCTTGCACATATTGATATCGATATCAGGTTCTGCCGTGGCAGTCTTTGGCCCAGTAGGCCCCAGTGGTGCTCAATTTTCAGTCCAACTAGATAATGATAGCCCCGCGAATTATTCTACAAATAAACCATTCTACAGACCGCAGCAGTTACTCTTCCAAGCCGGAAATCTTGGGAACGGGCAACATACTGTCAAAATGATACAGCAGTCTTGGGACAACTCTGCCTTGTCTCTCTCGGTTGACTATGCACAGGTTTTCACCACTCACTCTCTACAAAACAGGTGAGTAATGATACGTATCTTGGTATCAGGCTCAACCTATCTGACCCAACTACAAGTGCTGCCGCAGGGTCAGTTATTCATTGTATGTACGTCGCCTTTCGGCAAATTACTAACCTGATCCGTAAGAAGATTGTCCACGGGCGCTATCACAGGCATCGCCATTGGCACCGTCGCTTTATTTGCTGCGATCATTGCTGCCCTAATTATATTCCTACCTTCGAAATATCTCAAACTCTTCCGTTTGAAAGGAAGGTCTGTAGAAAAAGGTTCGATCACGGGACCGTTCCAGTACCAACGAGTCAGTGGAGATATATCTGCTGGCCTTCCACCCCAGCCAGCGACATACGGACGTCATAACCATAGTGCACAACCATCGCAGTCGATCTCAAATTTCACTCCACCATCTACAGGGTTCCTCTCTACATCTGGTGGGACATACGCACCAAGTACAGACACGTTGTCACAGGGCTCGAATGTATGTTTCTTCAAAACTTTGATGTGTTTTGCCACCGCACGTTCTGATCACATCGACTTCTCCTAGACCCAAGTAATTTCCATTCCGTTCACCACGGATGGGAAATATCGACCTGACTTGCCAAACACACCTCAGCTTTTGCCACCACCAGGGGTGCGCAGGGATCCAAGTCCGTCGTCAAGTAGAAATCGGCTTCAGTCGTCGTTGCCTCCTGGAGCCGAACAACCGAGCGTGATTACTGATGATGAGTTGGGAAGGATTATGGAGCAGTCGAGCCGGGGGTCATATCGCAGGCCATTGCCCGCGCCATTGCGTCGACCTACAGAAGCAAGTTTGGCTTGGACAGAGCCGCCACAGTATCAACGGTGATGGAGAGAATTCAATACTTTTCAGGGCTTTTTTGAAGAACTTTTTGTGGCTTTTATCATATATCTCTTGCGACTGCCATAGTCAAAAATAGTAACGATCGTGGACTTACTTATCTACTTACCTCTCCGCTTTCTAGGGCTGCGGTTCTGTGTACCTATTTCGCTTATTTCTTGGGCCCGACGAAGACATTTCCCCGTGGGCATGTGCAGTAAAGTATTCCTATGTAACATAATAGATCAACCTGTGTACGTTACAACGAAGTCGAAGTATCACCTCAAAGTTGGGAGGGTTCAGGACGAACAATGAGTAGAATACAAGTTGCCTTGAACTATATGCTGTGATGATTGTCCAGAGAACCAACAATTTTTAGAGCTTCGAGTACGCGATAAAGGTCCACCTACATCTTTTAAGCACACTGCTTGCAAGTGAACGAGAGACATTCGTGAGATAATTTGGGCATATAAGTCCATTGACGCGCGTCGCGGCACCTCCCTGAAACCCGAAACTTGAGCCGATTTGGTAATTTTGTTCAAAATCAATGTCCTTCATGGATCACCGTCATCAAGCCGCCACCCTGTGATTTGCTTTCCAACCCGCGTGAACTTTGAAGTCTGTTCCTTTGAAATTGTTGACTCACCACGGTAAATCGTGCTGACTCGTCGTGCATACGCAGCAATCATGTCATCGCTCGTCCCTGTTGCTTTGTTCGGAACTTTGTGTTTCAATGAGCTGAAATCTCCAGGCATATATTTAACGTTGGAGTTCGCTCCTCTCTTTTTCTTCAAAATTGCTGGTCAATTATGCCATCGTTCACGACGTTACTTGAAGATACCTCTCCTATACTTGTCTACTCGCAGGCGAACTGGCAGGCTGGGACTTCCAATGGAGACGATCTGTTTGACAAGTCAGTTCTATTGTTACTTATTCGAGTAAAGATTTACATTGCGACATGTGTACTTACTGCCGGCTGTTTCTCTTGCCAGATACTCAGATGCTACATTTACGGCCTCGCAGACTAAAGGTGCAACCATGTTTTTCGGATTCAATGGCACATCCGTCGCAATCTATGGCGCTAAACGAGGCAACCACGGGCAATACAACGTCACGATCGACAATTTCAACACTACCAGCGCCAGTGGTGCTTCAGATACGGAACAGTTCCAACAGCTATTGTATACCTCCGGGGACTTGGATTCAGGCTTTCACAATATGACTATCCTTAATGTCGATGGTAACTTCTTAGATGTGGACTATGTGAGTGACTGTTTTCCTTTTCAATTGAATACTTTTCCGAACTGTTTGTCGAAATTTCAGGTAACATTCAAGACGAATGTTGGCAAAGATGGCGAAGATATCATCATCAATACGTTTCAAAATGCGCATCCTTCATTCTCATACATACCCGCTTCTTCCTGGAAGACTCCAAGTCAGGTTGAGAGATTTATGGGTGGTTCGGGCCAGTGCGTAGAGTCTATTATCAGAACAAAGCCCCATAGTGACGAACTTACACTGTTAGTGCAACGACAGACTCTGCCACAATGACGTTTATGTTCCATGTAAGTCCCATTCCGTTACGTGAATTGCAACTACTGAGCATTGTTCCATTCTTTCTTTCTTTCTTGGTATACTTCTAGGGTAAGGTTACTAGTGCCCCTAGAGCATTAGCAAGGTATTTACTTGTATGCTTTCCCTTTTAGGAGGTGCAATTGCCCTGTACGGCCCAGTTGGTCCTTCTGCCGCGTCTTATACCGTGCAAGTCGACAGTGGAAATCCAATGCTCTACGCTGCAAACAGGGTGGTTTACCGTTCACAGCAAGTTTTATTCTTCGCAAGCAATCTCGGTACGGGTGTGCACTCCCTTCGGGTCCAAACCCCTTCTGCTTCCGGGGAATTGGCCATAGACTACGCCACTGTCTACACTACACGTTCATTGGGAGGAAGGTGAGCATCCTTTGACCTTTGCTTGGGTCGGCTTTGATTGAAGAAACCAGCCTACTATCCGATGCTTCGGTTCTCAGTAGCATTAATAACACCGATACCTCAAACAATAATACAAGGTAGGTTCGAATTTTATTCCCTCGTCTATATTACTCATTTTCATTTCTAGTACTGTCTATCGAACACCAAAATCTGTGATTGCTGGCCTGGCCGCCGTCTCTTCAATTGCTTTGTTTATCTTGCTTGGCTGTGTCTTCCTTTCCGTACGCCTACGCCGCGTAAGAAGATCGATGAACGAATTACTTAGAGTCGGTGTCCTGGATCACGAATTTGATACTACCGTACAGCCATTCACGGTGGAATACCACCCTGTCGGAAGTACCCCAAGCCTCCAGAGCACTAATAGGCCAAGCAGCGGAATGCACTTAGTCGGGTCCACAGACAATGGCGGTTTCACCACTGTGGCGCTTACTGCTCCTGGGAGAGCTGTGATTGGGGCCACAAAATCCTCCAATGGTCATAGAATAAACCCTAGCATTGCCAGCACGTCCGCGTCCAGCTTGGTAGCGCCACCGCGGTACCAGCTCGAACCTCGGTGACTTGGAAAAGGCGCAACAGTCGTGTAATGCTTAATAACGTCAGGCGGTCTCTCATCAGCTCTTGGTTGAGGATGTGGTAATTTATAGTAATATGTTAATGAATCGATAGACACAATTCAAGGATGTAACTTTGGGCAATATGTAGTAGTATTTAAATTATTATTGATGATCATCTTGATCGGGAAGGACCCATGAACTTGAAGTCCGATGGCTAGTCCACAAAGCCAGAACTCGACTATACAACACCTGGACAGAAGACATATTCATAGGTGAATAAAGCTACATTACTTGGCACACAAAAGACACCTGGTATACGAAAGAATATCTCAGTTATCAACCACATATGCGCCCAAAATAAATAATTTACTTTACACTACCGGATGCCTATTAGTATTGTTATGAGTACAAAGAACAGGTGGAGGTCGTGATCCAATTGGACCTCCATTACGTATTACATTGCTAGATTGTACACGATGAAAGACATCCAGACAGCACCAAATGAAGGCAATAAGCTTGGGCTGTAATGATGAGGATTATGATGGTCGTTCTGGTGTATCGGGTATCGAATGAGTGGTGGTTTGACGATGAAAGTGGGTCGAGCAAGTATTCACGGGTTTTTGTTCCTAGATATACTTGGAGGTCGTGAAAGACGTAAACGAGGGTGGGTGTTAGACATAGAGGTTAAGGAAAGCGCGGGGTTCCGAGAGGAGACGATTTGGGTTCCGTCGGCCCAACATGATCCCGCGTCCAGCAAGCATAAAGTTAAGAAAAGGTCGAACCCCAAAAAGCTTTTTTAAGGTTGCAATTCTTCCATCTGGATCATATCAAACTTGCTGAGTCTTCTACGCCCAGCATCACACCTGCGCAGGTACTCTTTTGCCCTCTCTTTGAACAATTCGCAGTCGTCGTACAGGTCAGCTGGGAGCTTATCTTTCCGTTGGTCCCATGGCTTTATGTCGACGGACTCGCAGCGGTCCAGACATACCATGATCAGGCCGAAGCTGTATGCGTCTGCCAGCAATGGGTCCTGGCATTCTCCTCGGAGGATTTCAGGTGCTGAAAATGGCCTTGTCCCGGGGTGAATTTGCTCATACTTCACCGTCGGCAGTTTCGGGGTCGATGCAGACTGTTTGCGGGCGATGTACGGGAAGGGATCCACAGGCTCGTCGTCAGGAGACTTGAAGACAGAGTCAGCTGAGACAGAACGGCCGAAGTCAAGAAGCTTAATGGTATTTGTCCGTTTTGTAACTTGAATGTTCAGTAACGATAGGTCCCCATGACTCAGTCTGTACGAATGCAAGTGAGTAAGACCGTCTAACAGCTGGTTGTGATAATCGATTTTTTGCTTCGTCGTCAACTTTGGACGCTCTATGATGACATCGTATAACGTTCGACCGTCGATGTACGCCAAAACCATCCCAACATTCTCTAACGATCCCAGGAACGCACATATGTTTCTATGCCGTGCCACTGTTGTGTACACTCGCAACTCTGCAAGGAATTGCACGGTGACATCAGAGGCGTTAGATTGCATTTCCCCGTTGATCTCGAGCTGGATGACATCCGGCTTCTTGACTACACATCGAAATAGCTCTGAAGCAGACCCATGAGCAAAGGGCTGCAAACTGGCGGTAGGATTAGGAGGAGCCGAGTAAGCTGTTGGTGTTGGGAACGAGAATATGGACGTGGGATGGCGTGGAGGATTGTAGATGGGGGATGGAGGTGGGGAATCGCTTCGCTTGTAATCGGTGCCGTGGTGATGGAGATTGTGGTGGCGTTGTTGATGTTCATCTACGCCATGATTATACTGATCATAAACAGGCGGCTTTTCAACGGCTGTCTCCTCCGATGACGAGAACGAGTTCACTGAATGCGAAGGTTGTGTTTCTTCTTCTTCGTCCATTTCCACTGCATCGGAGGCAGTGACGTGAGATCCAATCGAATCAGACTGTATATTATAACGCACCCATCCACCAATTCTTCTTCGACGTCAATGTTACCCGCTTTACGTGCATCGCCATCGGTGGTCTAGGAACTGTGTGTTGTACTGTCGGCGTCCGAGATTCAGTCGGTGTGTCGGGCGCTTGGGCGCTGCTGAAGCCTCTTGTGAATGCAGGACGCGAATTTTGGTGCATTATGGTAGATGAAAACCACAAGTCTGAAAATTCAGTGACGAAAGTTAAGAAGAAAGGTTCGGAATTGCCACAGTATGCTTTCGGCCTTGGCAATTAGGAGGGCGTCCGAATGGGGTATGTCAGTGATCGGTTCTCAACACAGGGCCATTATTGTTATGATTGCTTTTCATTCGTACATATGTAAGATATTTACTGCAGTTTAAGTGTCATATACCTATATATAATACACACAAATGTCCAACGAACGAAAGGAAGGTTCTGGCAAAGATTATCGAAATCACTTGCTCACCCTTTGGTTTTCACAAGATTATCTCGAAGTCAAGAACCCGCGCCGCGTGTGTAATGTCTAGAGAAGTCTAGTGCCATCGGACAGGGCCGAGGTTGATAAATGACTCTGACTGATTATAAAGAGATTTAACAATGTTATTCAGTTATTTAGCTTGATATGTACCCCAGTCACTTCTTTCCAGTCTTTAGTATTGAACAAGATTCAGAAAACCTTAAGCCCCAGAGAGGTTGCAGAGCTGATCTATAACTTTCATATTCTTTCGGTGAATGTCAACGAGATCAGAACAGGTAGCAGCAAATTCGTTGTTTGCCATTTGCCCACCCACGCTGAAGCCATTAAACACGATTTCAATTTCAAGAGTCCCCTTCTTTCTTGGACACAGGATAATCGCTGTAAGCATTGGATCCACAGCACCAGCCGTAGGGGTCATTAGCGCCTGCATAAGTACTATTCAGAACTTGTAGCTCTTGAAAGATCGGTGGATCCTACGTAGATTAGTGGTGCTATATTTCAGGGCTTATGCTGGGGGTAGGAACCTGAAAACTAGGCAAGAGGATGAGAAGCCGAGAAGCCACGGTGCAGGGATTCTTTGCATGAGAAATAACACTCTTAGCTGCAGAACAACCATCAAAGGTGTAAAACTGAATTATTGTTGTTCCGAAACCCCCATCAAAAGATTGACAGAGGTAAGACTATCATCTATGAAGATAAACATCCGTTCTTTCCCCCAGATTATGAGTAGAACGTATTTCTTGCTGGCCTTAATGAAGCGACCTTCGGAACAGACGTCAACTTTCTGTATTGTTTTCAGTATTATGTACCATGTCGCCAAATAAACAAACTTACTTTCATTGCTTCAGCGTGCAACTTAATGCTACATACTGTGAGTACATAGCCCTTTGTGTTCTGGAGAAAGCCCTGATCGACATTGAAGAAGAAATGAAGCACTGACGTCAGCTTGTTAACTTTTGGCAGCGGGGACATACGGCGAATCACACACTTTCGTGGTAGGACAATTTCCATTTGTTGAGACCAGGAGTTTAATACAGTGTGAGCATGTGAGATTAACACCTACTGTTGTGGGGCTATAATACTGTGTGAGGAAATAGGTCCAACGGCCTGTGAGCGTAAATTTTGGATATTAATTAAACGTCCGCTCTTTTCATGGCAATGGCTGCGGCTATCCATTACATCTCTTGTTTTAGAGACACCATGCAGGTAGATAAAGTCAGAGATTATCGGGGGAAACATTTTCACTCTCAATATATTCTCGGAGGCTGTCCACAACGTGGTTATGAGCGTCTAAAATTTGACTATATAAGACAAGAGATCTCGGGCAACTCGGTCAAAACCCAGTCCATTCTACTTAATCTGTTATACTTTGGCTATGTAGCAGTATTATTGGTTGCTGACTGCGATCACTCTTCGTAATGGCCGATGCGTCTTGATCGCTGTCCACCGAAGACCCAGTTGTTTGTCGTCTTGTAAGATAACCTACGATTACCACTAGCATGTCATAAATCAACCATCGATAAATATACGCTCCAAGCATCATGGAAAACTTAATTTAGATACCAGTGACATCTGACGTTGTTGGACATTTTCTCATGAGCAAATTGGCCATGTAACCCGAGATTTATACGCAAGGAGGCTTGCCTCTGGCGCACACCAGGTGACCCAGCCATGGCGCTCGTTTTCCCATCCGACCGACCCGAATGCATACCATACAACTCTATATTTACTCTCCCAAGTTTTCGGATCGCTCGCGTTCTCTCAACCGGCTTCAGTTTGCAAGCATCGCTCAATTGCAGTGTCTTTTCTAAGTGTTTAACGACGCTAAGCCTTCCACTTCGCTTCTTTTTTCTATCAGTTAGAAAATATGCCATCGTTCACCATGTCAATTGAGGACACCTCCACCACCGTACTCATTTGATGGTTAGAGTTCACCACGCATAGGTGACTCGGACAGAACGCTCCTCCATAAAATCGACACTCTTTGGCACATTCGTTTGTACAGGACTAGTATGTATTTATATTTATCTTCAGAATCTCGTCCAAGGTTTACAATCAATTACAGAGTGTTTACGGTAAGGCAGATTCACAATGAAACACTGCGTCTCGTCAGAATTATCCGCCGCATAAAATACACGTGATGATAAAACAGCGCGCTGTACGCTCGGTCCTCTAATTGGTTAAGTAAATTGTATCAAGAGCTCGATCATCCGACGCGCCAGTGAGCGCCTAGCAAATATAGAAAATTTTCCGTTATCGGCATCAGCAAATCTGGGAAATTCTCATTTAGCATTATTGTTTGGACCTAGCAAGAAATAGCAATATATAGCAATTCA
>JANCIO010000307.1:0-36201 GCA_027604855.1 Psilocybe subaeruginosa | reverse complement strand
TCGGTGGACCGAAAAATGTATGGGGTATTAGGGAGTATGGGTTATCTGGGCTATGGGTTACGAGGGAGTCGACTGTAGTAAACTATGGCCCGAGTCCCGAAACATAAATAAACATGCTTTTCTCTCCAACCCTAGTGTTGTGGGAAATAGGCGCGCGAAATTGCACCTGCAAATTAGCTGCTAATTTGCCAGTCCGGGCAGGATGATAAATTTGAGGTGCAAAATAGGGAAAATTAGCCTAGTGGGTAGGGGTACGGAACTGTCGAATACTGAGCTCAATGCCCATGCATACTTTGAATGAAATAAGCCAATTATATATCAATAGACCCTATTGGACTTAAAAAAAGACACAGACGGCTTTAGGAGCATATCACGCAAAATCAATACATAATTTATTTACACATTTGGAATTTCATTAGCCTGGGCCCCTCAGCTGCAAATTAACCCTATTTTACAGAGCAAATTTCGGCCTCCGGCAAGCGCTAGCAAAATTTCCCGGTGAAGCAGGTCCGGGGAATATTTCTCGCAACACTACAACCACCCTAATCTCCACACCAACGAATCGCGATGTTAACCACATTCGCTTGTTACTTTCCTGCTGAAAACCCTCTTTTCATCCCCATTAACATACATTGCGATGATTTTGTGCAGGAACTATCGAAGGAGATCATAGTAGATCTCCACTCACGCGGTCGGACAGATGTTAAAATTGATGACCTCCGTCTTTTCAAGGTAAACTTGTTCTCTCTCTGGTAATCACCCGATTAACCCGCAGCAGGCGGATGTTCCCTTCGAACCCGAAGATACACTGCAGTCGCGTAGCCTTCAGTGGCTTCACAACCGACCAGCCGATAGTCGGCTCGGTGAAATGAAAACCCTTTCAGATGTCTTTCCCAACGGCCCTCACGAAGAGGGCCAGGTAGATATTATCGTTGCTGATGCGGAAGGTATACTCTATCCAATCTTTCAATTCTGTCTTGCTGATTTCGTGTCAGTTCTAACCCACCTGCTCCCTCCACACCAACGAATCGCGATGTCAACCACAACCAGATTCACTTGTTACTTTCCTGCCGAAAACCCTCTTTTCATTCCCATTAAAATACATCGCGATGAATTTGTCATAGAACTATCGAATGCGATTTTAGGAGCACTCCACTCACGCGGTCGGACAGATGTTAAAATTGATGACCTCCGCCTTTTCAAGGTAAACTTATTCTCTCTCCGGTAACCACCCGATTAACCTGCAGCAGGCGGATGTTCCCCTCGATCCCAAAGAGACCCGGCAGCTGCGAAGTCTTCAGTGGCTTCACAACCAACCAGCCGATAGTCAGCTCGATGAAGCGAAAACCCTTTCAGATATCTTTCCCAACGGCCCTCACGGAAAGGACAGGCTAGATATTATCGTTGCTGATGCGGAAGGTATGGCCTATCCAATCTTTCAATTCTGTCTTGCTGATTTCATGTCAGTTCTGGAAATAATTAAAGGTCTGGATGATCCATATAACGTGTATAACAGCCACATCAGGAAAGGTGCGCATTGTGTGGAGATCTTCTAGGATCATACCTTTCTCATTTATGTCCCAGCTCTTCACAAGAGTCTAGATCGCTTGTCTCTTTCTTCTTTGCCATCGGATGTAATATCTTCTTCCCACAAACTGGCTGAGGTATTAGACCCCAAGTCCTCCGACTATCCTAAAATTCACCTGGGTCGGCCTGGCGGAGCCCCCGCCGTGATTTTCAACCCGGCCCTCGCCATCTTGCAGCAAGATCTCGACGATCTTCAGCAGGTCCTAGTCGACCGTGCAGATGTCGAGCGTGCTTTCAAGTACATCCAATGTGCGGTCAGATTTTACAAGGATGAGGCCAGCCGTCAGAATGAGATCAAAATGCTAGTCGATAATATGATCGGTGAGGCAGGCAATTGGAAACCAACTGGTAATGCTAGCTGGGGAAAGATCCTGTTTCTAATCTTCTTGGAGCTGAAGAACACGTGGGGCCTTGGTGGGGATGCTACTTGTCAAGCTGTTATTGATTATAGCAAAATAATTTCCCGAGATGAGGTTCTACGTCATTCAATTCACTGTTTTGAATCCCGTAACTTAACTTGTTTGAATTTTACAGTACAAGAAATTCAGGCTTCACTGTAATTTCCCTGCTGTCCTCATTGGTGTCACTGCGAATCGCCTCGAAATCTCCGTCGCAGTTTGTGTAGGACCGGTCTACGTGACCAAGTTACTCACCCTCGAACTTACCTTGGGGTTTCATGCCTCCGAGAGCAGTATCCGCCTGGCCCGTGTCTTTAAGGCCTTGTCACGGTGTCGGGAAAATCTCAAAGATTATTACGACGGAGTCATCAAATTGGAGTCTCCCAAGCTCTCTTGTTTGTATCCGAGTCCGACAGCCATCGATCCTTCACAGAAACTGCCCAAACTTACCTACCGGCAGCTCCTAACGAGAGATGGTCAACCTACCTCAGCTCTTGTTGACCTGGGGAATGTATGCACAGCCATGTACATCGCCAGCCTCGCCCTTGGCGACGGTACTAGTAAGGAGGTTATCGTCAAATTTACCGCGCGTTACAACGAAGCAGCGCATCGCATCCTTGCAGAAGCTGGATTTGCTCCGACACTACATTTCTGTGGGCGGGTCGTTGGCGATCTATATATGATCGTTATGGACCGTGTGGCTTGGAAGTCGATTTGGCAGCTCAAAGTGTACAAGACCCCCGTTCCTGCGATCGTCGCAAAGCAGGTCGAGCAGGCAATAAATCTGCTTCACAAGGAAGATATTGTCTTTGGGGACTTACGGACCAACAACATTCTTTACGTCGCATCTGAGAGTAAGGCGGTTATTGTTGACTTTGATTGGGCCGGCACGGATAAAAAAAGCAGATATCCGGTCACGCTCAATTCTAGCAGTGTCTGGGCAGAGGATGTTATACCTTACGGTCTTATGCACAAAAGCCATGATTTATGGCAATTGGAGCAACTGAAGGCGGTTTGCGAATCAAATGATTAGCTGACTGTTTCGCTCTCGTTTCTTGTACCGACTGATTTGATGTCCACCATTTTGTAGAAAAACAATGTTTTGGAGACCCAATTGGACAAGATAAATTTGACGTTGGGAGCTTTCCTGGAAGGATAAGCTCGCTGAGAAGAATAACCAACTCCAAGTACCGCTCCCTGGGGCTACATGAGTTTCCTTAGGCTGTTCTCCATATTACCTTATCGATGACATGACGGAAGGCTGATCATTATACTCCACGCGGTACGTACATTTGTACAGTCAACAGTAACATTGTATCTAGCACTGGACGTCTCATAAACGGCTTTTTAATTCCGACATCTTCGTTTCTTCAATGTTATACACGTTTGATCCATTATTTACGTAGTCGTCCTATGTACCGGCATGCTTTTCTCATGTCGAATTATGAGTATGTTCTCAAATCTGTTAGGTCTAATGGTACCACGCTCTTATCAGGATTAAAAATGAAAGTTTGGCTGATGTAGGCCTCGACCTTCGACGTCTATTTCCTACATGGAGGCTTTCCCTCTAGGTTCGTAAGGCAGCAATAGCGCTAGTCCTCCCGCGAAGATGATGAGTGCTCCTGAGATGTATACAGGGACGGATGTCGTTATATCAGCGTAGAGTGCGATGATGGGTGCCTAGAGGAGAGTAAGATATGCATCGTTAATTAAGTAGTACGCAATACGGCAGGGGATTTGGGAAGGAAAAGAAGAAGGATGGAAGGACTTACGATGAGCCCGAAAACGCGGGTCGCAGCTGCTGTCAGCCCATTGCCTGTCCCTCTATCTTTGGCGGGGAAGATCTCCGGAGAGATAGCGTATAGGATGCCGTACATGACCTATTCAAAGTTATCAGTATCAGGTATAGGTTCACGTTAAGTTTAGATCTCGTTTCGTTTTTAGGTTTAGGGTTGTTTTTAGATTTAATGTTCTGGCGATTGGGTGTAGATTCGAGAGAAGCTGGACACTTACGTTGCTGAAGAAAGAATATCCGCAGTTCCACCCCAGGAGGGCGTTTGAGGTCCGCGCGGTGGTGGTCGCGAATAGGAATGCGCCTGTGAGGGCTGTGTTTTTGTAGGGCGAGATAATGAGCGAAGGATGAGGGTGGATTCAGAAGGGGCAAGTGAATATGAAGGAGTCAAAGGATGAGTGTTGATTAGAGGAGAGCTGATAGTAAAGATTTTGGGGATCCATGCGTACCTGCAGATGTAGCGAGCGCGCCTCGTCGTCCGAGTTGGGGGATCTCGACTAGCCATGTTGCGAAGAATGCGGCGGGTATCCCTACGACGCTGAGGATAAAAGTCTGTGTGTATGAGATGGTTTGGAAAAGTCAGTGTATGGTTATGCTTAGAGAGGGAAATTGCGAGGGGATGAGAGAGTGGTTGGGTTACTTACATTGCGGTATGTGATGTTGAGAGACGCGTCGTCGAAGTGTGCGCCTTTGCTGTTCAATCTTTTTGAGGGGTTTAGTTTAGTGCGATGTTTATGGGGTACGAGAAAGAAAGACTTACAGGAATGATAGGAAGTTGTTGTACAGCGTGGAAGCGAGGCCGATTATGCCTATATTTTCATTATTGATACCATTTGGTTAGATCTGAGCCGGGAGTGTATTGGATCTACGCACCCCAGACAGATATTAGAAGAGAAGTAGAATACGCGATTTTCTTCGTGCGGAATAGCGATTTGACATGATCCAACGTGAAATCCGACGTGCGGGTCAATGACCACATTTTTCCTGCTCCTCCCCCTCCACCAGTGCTCTTTTCATTTTTCTCGTCAGAATAAGCACCGATAGATGTAAGCTGTTCCACGGTCAACGAGGACGTGGTGCGATTATACGCCGCGATGCGGTGGATGATGGACACCGCCTCTGCGTCGCGGCCTTTGCCTATCAGATAGCGCGGGCTCTCGGCGAGGTCGAAGAGGAAGAATCGGGCGCCCCAAAGGAGGAGGGTTATCCCGCCGAGGAGGAAGAGGAGGTAGCGCCAGCCCATGTTGTCGGAGCGTGCGCAGGGCTGGGGGGAGGAGGGGGAGGCGACGGGGCAGGAGAAGTTGGCGATTAGGGGCCAGGCGAGCTGTGCAAATGGTTAGGTGGGTATTAGTTAGTAGTTGCTGTAATGAAAGACCGGGGAAGGGAAAGAGGAGGAAGAAAAGGACGTACGAGGTTGACTAGGAGCTGGCCGAGGCACCAGAATATGGACATGAATGTGAGGAGGTATTGGCGGGAGGCTGGGACGAAATCTAGATAGAGTATTTGATTGGTTAGAGACTTGGAATTGCAAAAATAAAGTCTTGGAGTATTAATATCGCATTGGTTGCTGACCTAGGAAGACTGCTGAATCTATGGGAAGGTTTCCTAGAAAGATAGGTTCATATTAGTACAGTATTTGGGATCGCAGTTTGCGTCGTGTGCATGAGGATTTTCCAGGTTAAATGTTTGCTGCTTACCTCCAACGCCGACGCCCATGACGGCGAGCAAAGATGCTAACGTGATAAAATTCGACGACCCTCCAGCGGCGAGACCGAATACCCCAGCGAGGAATAACGTGATGTTAAAGCACCATCTGTAAGTAATTGCATAGCATACGATCCGGATAAGTACGTGGAGAAAACAGAAACAGAGACGTGGACGTGTAATGGATTTAAAGTTTAAGTCTGGAGTGAACGACGCACCGTCTTCCCCAGATATCGCAACCTAGGCCCCAGAACACGGCCCCGACCAGAAGGCCTGCGTTCGCCGCGAGACTGAGGAATGGGGGTGTGAATCCGAACTCGTCGACGACTGGGGTGAGGATGAGCCCTGTTATCAACTGGTTGTTTTATCGGGGTATGTTTTAAATTTAGAATAGTAGATAGAACGTGTGAGTCTTGACTCTCGAGATGGATGGGTTTGGACGTACGGGCCATACGCTATCTCTGCATGATTGAATTTATTATTTGTGTCAGTGAATTTTGGAGATTGGGTTTGAAGAAGGATAATGATGCTTACGCGAACCACCCAAAGCCTGATACGAGGAAGAGCATGTACTGCAACGGAGAATCGACATGTCAGAAGATTGATTAGCTTTCCATCCGGTCTTCATGCTTCATGCATTATGAAGCATTTGAACTCCTGAACGCAACGCACCTGGTACTTCCCCATCCCTATCTCTTCGATCGCACGGTTGAGGACCAACGTTTTCGCATAGTATATTGGCTCCAATGAGCCGTCATCTTGGTAGAGATTCTCGACGGAGCTGTGGGTCGTATGGGAGGCTTTCTCTGATACATCGATAGGGGACTTTTCGTCGTGGAGATCGTCAGAGTTCTGCTGGATGGTGTCGTCGGGCATGGTCATGAAGGGCAATGTAAGTATCCTAGTTTTGAGAGGTGACCGGGACCGGGACCAGGGAGGGTGGATGAAATTTGTTACTTATATACTCCCCACAACTCCTCGTGAACGAAAATAGACACATTGAGAATTTCTGGAATCGAATCCAGTGCTTAGGCGAGGCATGGGTGGGGTCGGTCCTGGATGGATCCGGATTGGCTGTTATCTTGGCCCCGGATCAGGAACTTTCGCACCGTTTGTCAGTGACTGGATGAATAGAAGCATTGTCAGTTAGCAATGGACCAATGAGCAGCCGCTTTGTCCGGTTTTTTCTTCGACTTGACAGGAAAGAGAGTGTTAGTAACAAGTAAACTCGATGCCGCGATCGCTATCCTATGTCAAAACATTGGGATTTAAGGAGGTTGGGGGGATAATAACGTAACCTCGGAAGGTTTTTTCGCCGGACGGTAATATAGGAGAAACGATCCGAGAGGCGTTAGAGAGCAAATGATATTTTGATTTTTCATTATGTGGTGAGGAAGGTCATATGCACCGATGCTGAAGCTTACGATCACACTGGATTGGACCCCATGATAGGAGTTGAAAGTAACGGAAATAAAATAGCTCGGGAAGTCAGTCGTATGGATCGATAGTTTACATGCCCAACGACCCCTCATTTTGCAACGGCGGTGGTTGCGCCTTTTTGCTCCTTCTCTCGTTTCTCTCGTCTGCGTTTGACGTCCCAGTTGTACACGCGAGCGGTGTTTACTTCCATGATCGTGAGCTGCTCTCGCAGGAATTCGAGATCTTCGATGGTGTTGTTCAGACTTGTCTGTGCTGTGTCAAGTTTGGCTTTTAGGAGGGCGATGGCGGCTGGGAGCTTGTACGATAGCATAACGTTGGCCTGGTGTTTGATGTTGAGTTTTAGATGTGATATTCGATGTGTGTTGTGGTGTAATAGACAGACGTACCCCGAGCCATAGATATACAGTGTCCGTGTCTTCGAGCTCGGCCTCAGCGTAGAGCGTGTCATTCAACTCGAATGTGGTGGTGAGAGGTTTAGCAGGATCGTCGCCTTCCTCCTCCAGATCTTCTTCGAGGTCGTCCTCATCGTCCTGAGCTTTGCTCTTGCCTTCCTAACAAGATCTTCAACGTCAACAAATCCAGTGTCATTTGGCGAATGGATGCTTACTCTTCGTTCTTGGAGATACTCCACTATATCCAGCGTCTTCCTGATATCAGGGATTTTCTCCTCAAGGCTCGCCCGGCGCTGCGTCAGACTGGAGTCCATGTATCGGTACTTGCTGAGCTTCCAGAACGAGACCATGTTTCACTGAGGTTGTCAAGGCAGAACAGGCGAAAGAAACGCGTACGCCAGGGCATCTTGGAAGCTTTTTAGTGTGGACTCTACACCGGCGTCGGGGTTGCCTATGTATTCATCGACGTCTGCCTGTTAATGTAGATCCCTTCATTGAATGACCCGATATTGATGAGAAAACAGGAGAGCGTACAATGAAAGGCGCTTTTGGGATGCCTCTGGGATTCTTCTCGTCAGAGAACACTGTTTTGGGTTTGGTAGTAGCCATAAGACTCAAGAGATTCTGGTCGGAGCCGCAAGCTACAACTGATTTAGGACGATTGATTGCGCGTGAGGGCGCACACGGCGATACCCGCGCGGAGGCTCAAAAATTAGGGTTCATCATATAAATTCTGTGCATTTTTTCTTCTGTTCAGATCCCTCAGGTCGGTATCCGTTGTTTTCTTTTCTCTCCCTTCCTCAAGCTAATACAAATAGTAGTGGATATTTTCTCCGATGTCCCGGCTTATTATCAAGAATTTGCCTGTCTATGTGACTCCAGCCAGACTCCGCGAGCACTTTGAGCAGAAGGGAGGCCCAGGCGGGACCCTCACCGATGTGAAAGTCTCGTCCAAGTCGGATGGAACCTCACGGCGCTTTGGGTTTGTGGGCTTTAAGTCGGAGGACGAGGGGCAGAAGGCGCAGAGGTGGTTTGATAAGACTTTCATCGATTCGACGAGGATTACTGTCGGTGTTTCTGAGGTGTGTTTTTCTTCTATTTATCATTTGTTTTTTTTATGTTTAACAGTTGTATTGTAGGGAGCAGCAGATGCACCACGACCGCGTAAACGACCGCGTCTAGATCCCGATACCCGGCTCTCAAGTAGCAATGCTGCCTCTGCCTCCTCGCCAAAATCAAAAGACTCTTCCACTCAGACACCCGTCAAGGGTGACAAACAGCGCGAAGAGTTCATGAAGATCATGGAAAAGAAGAAAGGCCCCGCATGGGCGAACGAGGCCGCTCCTGCACCTGTACCTGTTGCGGTGCCAGCTGATTCGGCTGCGACAGTCCCAGCTCACGAGGATGATAGTCGAACACAGGGGACGATGTCTGATCTGGAGTGGATGCGCCAGAGAATGTCTGCCGCCGTTGATGTTGAGGAGCGGGTTTTTGAGCAGGACGAAGAGGACGGCGGCGAGCCGGAAAAGAAAACTGCGACGGTATGCATACCTCAATACTTTGTTCTGAGCACTTGGCATTGACTTATATTTTTCATAGGCATCTGTCCCCATAACGGTTGACGCTTCTCAGTCTGTCGACCCTACAAAAGAAACGATCCTTCAAACGTCCCGATTGTTCGTCCGAAATCTTGCGTTTTCATGTACGGACGAGGAGCTTGCGGAATTGTTTAAGCCCTTTGGACAAACATCTCAGGTGAGAATCGCTTTCCTTCTTTTCTTGACTTCCCTTCTGTGTTTCGTACGAGACACGAACAAAAAGATGACATATATATAGGGACATCAGACCTTCGGGAATGCTGATCCTCTTGGAATACCGATAGTAGAAAATTTATCTGATTCTCTTCCTCATCCTCAATGTTCTGAAATTATATTTTCCGAATCTTTGTGCTGACTCTCTTTTTTTCCTAGGTAAATATCTATTTCGCATCAAGCATCTTAAAGATGTATAAAATAAATAGGGACATCAGACCTTCGGGCATGTTGATCCTTTGCGGAATACCGATAGTAGAAACTTTTCTGATCTTCGTCACTTTCTTATTTGTCGGAATTTTTTCTTACGCTTTGCATTCCCTCATTGTAGATTCATACCCCTCGCGATCCTACGACGAAGCAGCACAAAGGCCTGGCCTATGTCACCTTCGCTCAGCCCGCCGACGCGCTAGCCGCGTACGAAACTCTTGACAGGAAATCGTTCCAAGGCCGTCTGCTCCATATACTCGCGGCTGTTGATAGGAAGGGCAAGCCAGAGGCGGCGGAGGGTGAAGGCCACAAGAAGAGTTTGAAGGAGGAGAAGAATTCGAAGCGGAAGGCGATGGCGGGGCAGGAGTTTAATTGGAGCATGCTGTATATGAATGTACGTACTTGTCATTTTGTTAATATAATTTTTCTTGAACCAACAAAATTATTTTTGTCTGTCCCTAGAGCGATGCCGTTGCTTCTTCGATCGCAGCGCGTATGAACATCGACAAGTCGGAGATCCTGAACCCAGAAACGGGAGATAACGCAGCCGTGAAGCTCGCTCTCGCTGAGACGCACATCATCCAGGAGACGAAATCGTACCTCGAATCCCAGGGCGTGCTCTTATCGTCGTTCAGCTCCAAAGCACGTTCAGATACCACCATCCTCGTCAAGAACATACCCTACGGGACTACCGCTGACCAAATTCGGGAGCTGTTCGAGCCTCATGGGGAACTCAGCAGGGTGCTGGTCCCGCCGGCCGGCACGATGGCGGTGGTCGACTTTGTGATCCCGGATGAGGCGAAGAAGGGGTTTAGCGCTGTTGCGTATAGGAGGCTGGGGAATTCGGTGGTGTATTTGGAGAAGGGCCCGCTGGGGATGTTCGTGGAGGGCTTTGTGCCGCCTGTGAAAGGCACTACAACAGCGGTGCCGACGGCGGCGATGCACGCGGTGCGCATCCACGAGCAAGTTGCGGACGCTCCGGGCGACGGAGCAGGCGAAGGCGAAGGCGAGCCGTCGATCCACGGCGGGTCGACATTGTACGTCAAGAATCTCGCATTCGCGACGACGCAAGAACGCCTCGCGAAAGTGTTCTCGCACCTCCCCTCGTTCTCGTTCGCCCGGGTGCAGACGAAGCCCGATCCCAAGCGGCCCGATGGGAGTGCGCGTCTCAGCATGGGGTACGGGTTCTTGGGTTTCAAGGACGCGGAGGGTGCACGGCAGGCGATGAAGAGCGTGCAGGGGTTCGTGCTCGATGGGCATGCGTTGCATGTGTCGTTTGCTGGGCGCGGGGCGGATGAGGGCGAGGCGGGTAAGAAAAGCAAGGACGAGGCGACAGGGACGGGCAAGAGCAGAACGACGAAGATGATTGTGAAGAATGTGCCGTTTGAGGCTACGAAGAAGGATATGCGGGATTTGTTTGGGTGCGTTTTTTTATTCGCCTTTTCTTTTTTTTTTTTGTTCCAGATGACTGATTTCCCATTAATATGATAGTGCTCATGGACATCTCAAATCCGTGCGTCTCCCCAAGAAATTCGACTCTCGTTCGCGCGGTTTCGCCTTCCTCGAGTTCGTGTCACGGCATGAAGCGGAGAATGCGTACAACACCCTCCGGCATACCCATTTCCTCGGGCGGCATTTGGTGCTAGAGTGGGCAGAGGAGGCCGAGCAGGACATCGAGGTATTGCGGAAGAAGGCCGGGGTGGGGTATGGTGCGGGCAAGGCTATGCCTGGGAGGAAGAGGAAGTTGGATATGGGCAGGGATGCGGAGGAGGATGTGGATGGTTTGGAGTGATTGCACTCTTTTCTCTTTTTCTTTTCTTTGTGTACTTGTCCCATGATTTTTTGTGTATTATTCGTGTTTCGCCGGCATGGCTATAATTCATTTCTATGGATCTTACTGTAGATGAATGATACTTGGAGATGAGGCTTCCCAGAAATACTTTACTTATGTCCTGTATAATACATTTTTATGCTAACTAAACTGGCTCTAACGGAGAATTAAGTCTACATAAAAATCCTACATACTTGTGGCGACGCATTCTGCGCACGGGATCACGAGAAAGGCTTTTCCGAGCTGAACGCCTGGACACATGGACATGCGGACAGGCTCAGTATGTTCCAGATATCTAGAAGAGTTTGAACTGGGATATCCGTTAGATGTATGGTCCCGGACTGGGATATCCGTTAGATGTATGGTCCCGGACGGTAAGTGCGTGGCTTCTTGAAGCGCTTGGTCGATGAATGATCTATTGAGAATCGTGACATTGTCCATGGATCAAGCTCAAGTTTTATGAGGTCACGTTGAAGTACGGGGTTGCGATATAATACGCAATGGGAGGAGAATTCGACCCACCCCGTTTGCTATGCATCCACGAAGACGCAGATGCTGGACGGCTGGGTCAAGGGAGCGTCTGCGATAGTTTCAATCCTCGACAGCTGGTCTCGATTCAACTTAGAAATGTTTTCGAAAGAGAAGTCTGAATTCAATTTTTGTTTCTGTACATACACGACGGATATTCAGACTGTGGTCGATAAATTATCGAATCAATGAATGACCAGATTACAAAACGATCCCGTTGTTTAATATGTTCATTAAGGGCTCGATCCAGGGTTGTCCGGGCACTAAGTTCAGAGTCTCCTCTCTGAAGGAAACAGAGTAGTTGAACATCAGATTTTTCTCAATATCGCTGACTATCACCATTATTCCACCAAGGTTTCCGTTCTCTATGCATAAGTTTCTGAAGTTGAGCAACCGGCTACGGTATTCTTCGCACTCCTCCGCGCCGAAATACTCTAGAGACTCTCGAGAGTCCAGAGGCAGCACTGCCGCGTCAACCATTGCGAAGGAATTTTGCGGCTTTGTCGCGCTCGGGTTAGACTTGACTTTGATGAGGACGATGTCACGAAGGCCCCGTGTGGGGTCGAGGGCAAGGTCGAGGGCAACGAGGCCGAACTGTGAGATTGTAGGTTTGTGCCTGTCGCAGAATGCGCGTAAAGGTTTGAATGGGTCGGCTTCGTGTGAGGCAGATTCAGGTAGCATGGCTGCAGCAGCTGCTGCTGCTCGCTCTTGTTTATTCAGCCTACATGTAGCTTTGTGGTGGGGCCAAGCTTCCCTTTGGCATGTTCGATTCTGAGGATGTAGAAAGAGATGAGTCCTCTTTCGTATATGGAGACTTGGAAAGAATGAAAAGTTACACAGTACAGGGCAATCATGCAGCCCTTGCACCTGGAAAGGGAGGCACCGTCAAGTCTGGACTTTCCACAATGTAAGTTTTGACATGCAGTGTATAGTTTTCGTGCGAATTGCTTGGGTTCTGATGGCATGGTGATTGCGTAGATATAGAAGAGAATTTCCGGAGAGAAAGTAGATAGTTTGTATCTGTGAACCTCTTGGGCGACCGGAAAATGTAAGGTAGAGAAAAAGGTAAGAGGAAAGGGCCCACACTATTTAACAGCATGGATAATTGCACGGAACAACCGTTTTCGGGTTGGATCATGTGAACATGATTGAAAATATGTCCTCATTCTGGGATAGTGGCCCATTGTTCTTGCATTATGCGACTTCTGACCGATGTTCGCGACAATCAAGGGCCAACAGGGGCCAACTTAATGGCACCAATTGGTACACGTGATCGTGTTTTAAAGGGTAGTAGTTATCAGGTAGACCAAGTATCCAGAAGCCTGCCTTAGTCGTGAAGATAATAGCTGTACAATGAAATGCAATGACTAAAAAGAGGGCGCGCAGGTGAAGCCAATAGTTGAAAAGGTCTATTGTATTATACAGATAGGAGTTTCGAAGTTGCTTCGAAGCACTTAAAACATTGTGGAAAGGTCAAGTTCATCTTTGTCGCTGTTGTAGATACGGCATACATTAAATACAGATGGTCATCTTGGTGTAAATTGGTCCTTAAGTCAACCAATGCATTAATTGACGTCCCAATTGCTCATTATTTTCATTATCGGCTCTACCCATAGTTGACCGGCACCAAGTTCAGGGTATTCTCTCTAAAATGCTTGGCAATGACCATCATCAATTCTGAAAAGATGTTGATAACGAACACCATTACTCCACCAAGGTCGCCCTTCCCCCTGCGGTGTGGTCTGAAGTCACTCAACTCGCGGCGAACGCCTTCGTATTTTTTTGCTCAGTCTAAGAACTCTAGAGAGTCTGGAGTCCAGCGTTAGCACTTTAGCCTCTAATACTTTGAAGTTTTTATGTGTTCCTATTGGGCGCGGGTTGGGTCTGACTTTGATGAGGAACATGTCGCTCAGGCTTCACGTAGGGCCAACTGCGAGGTCGAGGGCGAGGAGACTGTATTTTGAGATGGTGACTCGATGGTATGCGCAGAAATCACGTAAAGGCTGAAGCAGATCGACTTGGTTCGAGGTGGAAAAGGGTGCCAAATCTGCCGTTGCGTTGGGCCTACAAATTGGGCCGTGGAACGGCAAAGTTGTTCTTTGGAATTCTGGTCTCTGGGGATCTAGAGAGAGAGATGAGTACTTCTATCGTATCAAGTGGGTGAAGGAATCGAGGCTTACGCAGTGGACCGATATCATGTCGCATCTACACATTAAAGTGCAACGGACGAGGTTGAAATATCTGCAGGGGATATTATGACAAGGTTTCTTAGACATTCGTCGTCGGTAAACTTCTAGGCCTGCCGATGACATGGTAACTGTTTAATATAGAAAGTCTATGTAGAGAGGAAATTAAATTGAAGGCAACAAAGAAAGTAAAGGGGAAAGATGCACGCACGGTATACGATAATTTTATTTTAGTATTAAGCACCATCTAGAATATGTGTTCAGGTATAAAACTATAAAGTTTGAGTGTATTCCGGGGAAATGGAGCTATCGTTCAGGCATTGTTCAGCATCTCATTCACTTAGGTAACATCGTGTTCCGAAATTGGATGCCATTAATTAATTCACGTGATCGTGTCGTTCTCACGCTCTCGTTCCCGATCAAATGGCCATCAAAAATAAATGACTCTTCCTTTCATACCATCACCATATCCCCAGCTTCCAGCCTCCTTTTCTTTTCTGTAAAAAAATCATACTAAACAAGCACAACCGATGAGAAATACGGTCTCCAACCATCGCCTACCTATTCGAACATACCCAAGCAACCAGAACAATGCTTTTAGACCTAATGTCAATGTCACGCTCTTGACTAAATTGATATATGCTGCTATAGATGTATTACATGCTCGTAAGCTCAAGGGCAAACGGAAAGCGTCCGAGGACGCTGAAGATGAAAGAATCTTCAAACGCGCCAGAAGTTCGCGAAGTTCTCCAAGTTACGACCAGCACGAAATTAGCTCAGAAAGTGCCAATTCCGACTCGCAGTTGCAGGTCAAGGTCGATTATCCAACGGCCCAGCCGTACAGCCAGACGTCACCCCCTGGCGGTGAAGTCATTCCTATTTTACGCCATGTTTTGAATATATGTTACGACAGCGACGAGTCACAAGGAGCTGGGTTCGCCAGACCAGATGAACTGACTCTCGGAGTTTGGAGTAGAGAAGACGACGAACTGCGCGAGGCTTTACTGGCATTGAATGAGTTTACTCCGGGTCCCACAGGTATCGACCTGGGAGAAATCAAGTTTAGTAAGGACGACGCGCATGCCGTTTGCGTCTCTTGCGACTCTCGTTTCACTTTCGCGAATGATGACTGGTTGCTTCTCGTTCCATCTCTCGGTATCGATTCCGAATCGAACGACATCCAGTCGGATACTGCAGCGGACCTCCTCCTAGCCACTCGAATGTTGCAAAAAGCCGGCCGGGCACATTTGGACGCCAATTTGAAAATCATTCTTCAACCTCAGGATGATTCGCCATCCCAGCCTTTTTTCTTTTCTTTACAGCTAGATTACAAGGCATCCATCATATATCCCGTGATAATGGACCCATTTCCTTGGAAGCATTCCACTAAAAGGGAGGTACAAGCTCTTGAAGATTCTCGAAGGCGACTCTTGACGGCGGCGTACCTCTCTGACGATGTAATATCCACGAGCCACAACAAACCCATCACAGTTTCCTCATTTTACTCGACAATGGGTCCCGCCCCTCCCTTACCATCTAAAGAAGCCACTAATTCCATGCAGCCGGAGGCCCTCTCACCCACTTTACTCCCTTTCCAATGCCGGAGTGTCGCTTGGCTACTGGAGAGAGAGGGGATGACCGTCACTTCAGAGGGCGTCATCACGGCTCAAACGTCCTCTAGCCAGTTTTCGTTTTGGAACGAAGTCAAAGAAGGCGAGTATACCTGGTATCTCAACCGCTTAAGCGGAGAGCTATCAGATTCAGCACCTGAATTCCCAACGATATACGGTGCAATGTTGGCGGAAGAGCCGGGATTGGGCAAGACAGTAGAAACTATTGCGTTGATGCTTCTTAACCCTGCGCCGTCGGACTGGAATCCCGCCTTGACACGATGGGATCCAGTCGGTCATCTCCACATTAAAGCCATCAAGGTATGACTTGTTTCTACATATTTATTTTTTTCTAACAGTTTTTGCATCTAGAGTACATTAATTGTCACTCCGCCTTCATTAGCTTCCCAATGGAAGACGGAATTGGAAAACCACGCTCCTTCACTGAAGGTTCTTGTCTACGAGGGATGGACAAAAGTCAAAGTCCCCATTACGAAAACGCCATGGGAACTCGAACGCTTCAAGCAGCTGGAAATCGAGTCCAAGCCTAAGAAAAGGAAGACCAAAGCGCAGAGACTAGGAAAGAAGAAAGCCATGGCTGACGATCTCGATGAGGGGCAGTTGGATCAAGATGGTCTGCTGTCAAGGAGCGACGACGGCGAGGTCCTCGATTGGTGCAATTATGTGCATCAGTTTGATGTGGTGATTACCACGTACAATGTTCTGAGGAGCGAGATACATGTTGCGCGTCCGCCGCCTGATAGGCCGAGGAGAGAAGAGGCGATTTATTACACGTCGGCGCGGCTGAGGAGCCCGTTGGTTATGGTCGAGTGGAAGCGCGTTGTCATGGACGAAGTGCAAATGGTCGGAGGTGGACAGGCTGCGTAAGCGTTCGATTTCTTTCATTTTCGGACAATGTTAATCAGATGTTGCAGCGAGATGGTTTCCCTCATTCCTCGCCTATCGTCTTTGGCTGTTTCAGGGACACCAGCTAAATCGCAGATGGCTGATCTCATCCATGTTCTCAAGTATATTTTCTGCGCCACCCCTCCTTGTTTTTGCCAATGCTAAATCCACTTTTCATTAAGGTTTTTGCGTATTGATCAAATTGTGGGCAACCTGCGTCTCTGGAACAGGCTTTTGAAACCGGGCTTTGCGGACGACTTTGCAGCTTTTTTGAGGCATTATGGGATCAGGTGGGCCTTTATGCTACACTGTGATGGATAGCCTCTTATCGTATTCCTCAAGGACGATGAAGTCGAGCATCACGTCAGAACTCACGATTCCTCAGCAAACGCGTTACCTCGTAGGCATTGAACTGGGTAAAGTCGAGCAGCACGTAGGATCTCTTCCAATATGTCGCATATTGCCCTTTTTGCTGACCTTTTGGTATGGTTTTAGGTGTACGATCAAGCTCTCGAGGCGGTTTTACTTCAACTAGGGCTTGATGCCAGAGGAGTTGCTGCTACGGAAGGGTGGCAGGTCAATGGGAATCTACTCCGGTCTGCTATTCGTCGATTGCGTGGTATTTGTACCCATCCTCAGGTATGCATCTCGTTGCATAGAATTTATTGTACCTGACCCAATTTTTGCTACAGGTAGGTCAGCTGTTGAAGAAAGGCGACGGTCTGTACAAGCCAGGTGCCCTCAAGACGATCGATGCGGTGCTCCATGTAAGCATTGCCGTAATTTGAGCTGCAAATGTTGCTGATATCGTCGATGACAGTCGATGAGAGACCAGAACTGGAAGAATCTGATGGAAGACTGGAAAGCCAAGGTAAATTCAGTCTCCGCAATCTCCACGTCTCTCAGTCTAACGATGTCTATACTAGATCCAACTCCTCATTCGATATGCCCAGTTGCAACAGAAAGATGATACCGTTGAAGATCACTATCAGAATTCTCTGAGGACGCTTGAACAGGCCGAAGCAGACACAAACAAACATCTTGAAGAAATTAGGGATGCGCTGGCGAAACATGACGCTAAAGGCAAAATTCTGATAGAAGAAGCCGCTCTGCTACGTCAACAACGGGAATCGTCGCCTGAACAAAGTGCGACTGACAAGGGCAAGGGCAAAGCACGCGACAGGGATGATGAACGAGAGGATGAGGGAGGCGAGGAGGATCCGGAGGAGAAGGGGCTTCCTAAGACCCCCGCGGGAGAAGAGCATCGGGTGAAGCGCAGGACGTTGAAGCATCGTCTTCGCGAGGGACATGTGTTGCTGCATAGAGTCAAGTTCTTGCAGGGCGATGTTTATCATGTGCTTGGGAGATCTGTAGACGAGGATGCTGCCTATCAGGCTGCTGAGAAGTTGCGGCGTGAGCTTTTGAAAGGTGTATATTGGATACGTTTCGGAGATGATGTTCTATGACTAATGTGTGCATGGGACCTATTTAGTTACTGAAACTGAAGCTGCGAAGGCGATGACCATGCTCAATGGTCCAGGCCTCAAAAAGACTATCGTTCTTAAAGATTTGATTGTTGAGCTTCCTTTCCTTGGACAAGGTGGCATACGGTCTGCAGATCTGGTGTGTACCATATTTTCTATCATGGATATCATCATACCCATTCTTGAACCCACCTTAGATGGAAGAAGCCAACACCATCATTGAAGAGGTTCTCAACGACCAGTCCGATCTCACATGGGAATGGAGGACACATATCATGGGACTCCTCACAAAGCCCTTGAATCCAGGAGAAGACGACGTCGATGGCCAAGAATACCAACGCACACTTGATGACCAAGGAGAGGTCGAGACATACTTGCAAGCCTATGCTGCCATTTTGGCGGACCGACGAGAAGCACTTGTGAATGAGCGCACGCTGTTGGCAGCGCACGACGTCCGCGAGAAACAGCTCCGCCACACCAAGGCAGCTATGAAGGCGACCACGGCTGCTGCTGAAGCGTTGGATATTCCTGAAGGCTTAGATATTCAGCCAGAACACGAAGTTTTGCATGAGGAGCTGTCTGCTAAACGCAAGGAGATACTGATGCGATTGGATGGGCGATCTATTAAGAGTGTGAGTCTCGTTTGGTGTTTTCTTGTGCTTGTAAGGTGTAACTGATCAATTTGATTAGGTTTTGATTGAACTCAATGGAATTGCTGTGAAGATATTACAAGCAAATCACCCAGAAAAAATCTTAGTCAGGGAAGCTGTTGATCAGCTGCGGCTTTTTATCGCTGAGCAAAGTATGTTGTATTTGTGATAACAGTCTCAAATTTTTTACTCAACCAGATTCACTGCATGATAAACTCGATGCGGACCTTGCCCTTCTTAGAAAAGCTTTCAACCAGAGGATTCTATATTTCCGCCAATTGCAAGAGATCTCTGACACAGTCGCAGAGGTCGAATGGGAAGAAGAGTCAGCTGCAGTTGCAGGCTTAGCATGCGTCACAGAAAAGACGGGGCTGGAGGCCAAGATTAACACGACACGCGCGCGACAGCGGTACCTCGACAATCTCGCCAAGGACCAGGATGATGGGGTTGTTGATGAAGACGATAAAACTTGTATCCTTTGTCGGAGCGAGTTCATTAGGGGTTTCATTACGCAGTGGTACGTCCTTCTAAGCTTTTGTTCTCGTTAGAAGCTAGGATTTGATATCTCTTTCAGTGCGCATGTTTTCTGTGAAGGATGTATGAGAGCCTGGCTGCTGCGAAAAGAGGGGAAAACATGCCCTGTTTGTCGGTTAGTGCTTTTTTACCTTTCTTCGCCTGCACGTGACTTATTCTTTTTCGCGATGTCAGTGTGGCTATAAATCCTGACAGTGTCCAGCGATTCACCGTAAACGCCGCTCAGATTGAACCACCCCCGCAACCGGTATGCGGAGAGCCTGCTCCTCAGTCTCGTCGACAGCTCACTTATAATCGGATTGGTAATATCTACTCACATATAATACAAGTTTTTAGATGGCATGCTGATACACCCCTTGTAGATCCAAATATCTTTCGAGACATTCAGACTATGGAAACGTATGGCGATTTCGGAAGCAAGATTCAAACCTTGGTTCGACACATATCGTATTTAAAACACACCGATCCTGGTGCCAAAAGCATCGTATTTTCTGCATGGGCCGATTCCTTGCATAGTCAGTGGTTATCAAGAAATATCGCCCTTGGCAGTCCATGGCTGACCTGACCTGCTATTAGTTGTTGAACATGCTTTGTCGGAAAACGGAATCCGAAGCTTGCGGATCGATCAAGGCTCAAAAAATGCAGCTGAGAAGTTTGCAGCGGATCCCAACATTCTGGTTCTATTGCTGCATGGGTGCGTTAGCTTCATTTTTACACGAGATTGGTTCTAAATGCTTGTTATTTTTTATCAGGGAACGAGAGAATGCTGGCCTGAACGTTACATGCGCATCTCGTGTATTCCTTCTCGAAAGTGTGGTCCATCACAGCTTCGAGATTCAAGGTGTGTAAATGGAGTATTTGTGCATCTCAAGGATATTTTACTCATCATATGAATGCAGCTATTGCTAGAATCGACCGACTTGGCCAAACCCGACCCACAGAAGGTGAGAACCTTAGTCAATATTGCTACGAGGATCACTAACGATATCTTTATCGTGATAGTTTACTGCTACTATGCTGAGGGTAAGTCATTCATTTATCTATATCGTTTGAGTTATGTTATTGATCGTGGCACCCTTTCTGTTAGGCACGATTGAGCGTAACATCCTCGACCTCGCTGCCCGAAAAGGGTTATCTTTGTATACCAAAGAGAACTCACTGGGAACTGTCAACGTATCATCGTTCAATCAAGAGGGCGAACAGGGTATCGACAACCCTGAAAAACGCAAAGGCCTCCAACGAGGCGATTTCATATACAAGATCGACGACATGCTTTCGATATTATTCCCCCACATGTTCGAGGATCTTGAATACCTGCTTCCACCTTCGGTCGCCTTGCCTCTGGAAGACCCCACCATCGCGGATGTCGATGTCGCAATGTCGGATCTCGTTCCATCGCGAAATATCTCCAGCACTCCTGCGATTATTGAGGTTGCTGGCCCGTCCAGGCTCACCTAGAATTATCTAGATTTTGGACGGCGCGCTGTCCTTATTGTACCTTGAGGGCCCGTTTATCTATTTCGTTGCTATATCAATTGTTATCTTCGCTGGATATTTGCTATCAGTCTAAGCTGTCCTTTGTAATATTGTCATTAATAGTTAAATTGAGCATATGTCAGCTGCGGTGTCGCAAGAATAGTTGGTTGGGTGCAAAGGTAATTCTTGGTTTTTGAGTACTTTGGAAACCCCTGGACACCTACATACGACACAAGTGAAGTAGTATTATTACACAAATATACATATTACATGAAAAAACATCGGTCCCATTATGGATTACAGCAACAGCGGTCACAATAGTGAGCGTAGACAGTGATTCAAACTTTTTTTTTTTTTGGAAAACAACATCGCATCATTGTTGATTTTGAATCTAGTTCCTGGAGCGAGCAGTGGTAGTAGTAGCAGGTCTGTCGACATTAACGGAGGCCTGACGTTTCGCAGCCGCTTTCTTGGCTGCCAAGTCAGAATTGTCGGTGTGAGAGTGGGCGTGAGCTCCGCGATCCTATTAAAGACACGAGTCAACTAACGAAGAAAGACAGGTAGACGACAGCGAAAGCAAAATAGAATAGAGGACGAACCTGTTTGAGATTCAAATCGCGCTCCATGGTCTCTGCGATGCCGTCAACTTCGCGGGTGCACTCCCCGCTGTGCAATACTCTCCGAGAAATCTCCTCGTGGGAAGTGGCACCGTGCAAAGTGCCTCCGCGCTGCAGGAAATGCTCCATGGGGACGGGCGCGTGGGTTTGAGATTGATGGACAACGGGCGCCTCGTGTGTGACCTCGTGGATGGGGATCGTCGTGTGGATGTGTTGTCTGTCGATGGCTATTCGAGGAAGAGATGGATGTCAGCTCGCGGAATACAGAGCGAAGGTTCGAAGATGGGAAACGCACTTTCTTTTTCGATGACGGGTTGGATGACGTGGTGGACGTGGTGATGGACAGTTTCGTTCAGGGTAGTGCCTTTATCGATGATAGTCCTTTCTTTGGAGGAGTGTGTCTGGGCGAGAGGACATGAATGAGCACGACGAAAATAAGAAAAGAATGATCGAACATACCAAGGTGTCATGGAACTGGTTGACCTGTCCCTCGAACAAGGTGTTATCATCGACCTTGTTGGCGTGTTTCTCGCGGACGTGGGTGATGGGATGAATCTAGAGTCCGCGGTGTCTGAATTAAATAAGGCAGACAGAGGTATTTTTTTGTAGAACGCACGAATGACTTGTGCTGCTCCTCTAATTCTTCGGCAGCAACAATTGGTTGAGTGTGATGTTGGACATGATGAACTGGATAATGTATATTTTAGCGACAGCAATTATCGTATAGGTCATCGAGACATACTGTGACGTTCGCGATCCTTGATTCGTGAAATTTCCTCAGTCTCGATGTGTCGAATCCGTTCGTGAGTGACGGCTGTGAAGATAGTTAGATACGTTACACATAAACATTGGATAAGTCAGCATACGCTGGAGTTGGTTAGTGTCCTCTTCCGCATTGGCAGTAGGCATGGAGTCCTTGGGACTATTCTTGTTGTGCCCAAAGTTATGGTCGCCGGATAAAACTGAAAACAAAAGATTAACTCGGAAACCTTGCTGAAAAAGGGAGATCTCATACTTCCAGCATGGCCAACATCTGCTTCGTACTCGCGTTCGCGATACATGTACTCTGTATCAGCAGAGGGTCGTCCACCTGAGCATGTATCACGTAAGCAGACTTCACGTCAACAAATAGAAATATTTCATACGGTTGGCATCATATCCAGAATATGAAGCCCCAGTTCGAGAGTTGCTGGCCGGAGCGGGAGCGCGACCGTCGTTGGTGTCTGATGCATAAGAGTCACGAGTGTTGCGTTTAGACGACGATCCGAGACCTGTGCCTCCACCAGACGATGTACCTGTATCGGTAGCGCGAGCTGGGAGACGGCCTTCAGAATACAACAATTCACGAACATGAAAAATATATACTTTTCGGTTGATGGGTACCAGACAGATCACTTCCCGCAGCAGCAGCAGCGTCTGTTCCGTATCCGGCGATACCTTGAGTCTTAGCCCGTTCCATATCTTGCTGCATTGCGAGCTCGGACGCCACATTGCTGGGCTTTCCGGAAGTGCCGGGGCCAGTACCCGAGGGTAGCTTGTGAGAAGGGCCATGGGTGGCGCGGTTGGAATTGGTGAGACGACTAGCTTCCCTGTTCAAACCACTGTCCACATTAGAGGCCGGGTCATTGCCTTGCAAACCAACTCCGGGACGCTCGTCGCCCGTCGTGTTGTCGCTGCTAAGCATGTTCTTCATAGTGTTGCTAATACCTGAGAGAGATCAGCATCAGCATATTAAAAAAAGACGAGGAAACCCGTCAAAGCACACACCCATTGTGAAGGCGTTCTACGAGAGTTGTAGGGGTTGAAAGTAATAGGCAAAAGTCTAAGGTTGGTTGAACGAGTGCGAAACATAAGTTTATATACACAGAAAAATGTACGTCATCCCGCGTCTAAAGAAATGTGTTCAGTTGGGCGGATATATCGAATGGCTCCCTTTCCAATTGAGACGTCGATTGTGAATGATCGGTCCAGGAGCGGAGTGAGTCGCTCCCCATCTTAACCCCTTCTCAAAGGCTTTCGACGAAAAAGATCAACTGAATAACAAGAAATAAGGTCTCGGTTGCTTATTTCATCACAAATACGCATGCTTCTTGAGCAACGCAACGGTTTGTCATGGGTGTTAATGGAACTTGGAAGGTCAATGAAGAGCTGTTAGACTGGGTCTGGCTGGGTTGACACAAGATATAATCACGTGAGTGTTTTGAGCAATGAGCATTGAGAACTTGAGAAGTCAATGGATACAAACCCCGACAAACTCCAATTTGCCCAATACCTGCCCAAATTTCGTTACTTCTTAATATTCAATCTCAGAACTTTTACACGACGGTATCTTATGCTAGCCTTTTGCTTGAAATTTTGATTTATGTACTACATGAAAGTCTTACAGTTTCTTACAGTCGACTCAGGTCAAGTGAAGAATTGGTGAAGAAGGCGTATGGTATGATCTACACAAGATATCCACAAAGAATTGATCGCTCGCACCAGTGTTTGTATGGGCATCCATCATGTACCCTCTCCAACTTTTCCACGCCATTTCTGCAACTAGAGTGAATCGCTGCTGCTGGCGGCTCACGCCTTGCTTCCCAAAAACAATATTACAAGGTGCGGGAATATCTTATCTTTGGTATGTAAAGATGTCAAAACGTTGCGATGCAGAATGTCACTGGCCGAGTACCCCACCAATCGGGGCGCTAATTCGAGTGCATGTATCCCCGTAGAGTGGTAAAGGTAGGGGTATATATATATGTCACATCAACGCCACATAGCGGTACTGATCGACGATACCCCGTACTACCCTTGTACCTCACTGACTCGCACCACTCTACACCAGCTAGGGTTATCACTGAATCCATCGACAAATCTTTCTCTCAAGAGCTCACGACTTGATATCGTTTTCTGTGGACTACAACTGCGGTATTTTGCGTTTTCATGCCGTAAGATTTAATTTATGCAGGTCACAGGAAGATCATGTATCATAGAACAGACAATTAAGCTCTGGAGTTTGACGGGGCGCCACATAGACAGGATGATGGGAATGACCTGTACAATAAGACCAACGAGACAAGCAGGATAGATTATAGTTGAACCCCTCTTAACCCATACCCCCTATTCTACGATTCTAGGTCACCGTTTTTTGTTCATGTTATATTTGGAGTCCTTTTTGACCATTGCACAGTTCCTATCTCTCGCAGTTCGACGTCCTCGTATAAAAACATCCGTTTCTACTATTATCATATATATCCCACACTTTATTACGGGCTGTGTTGTCATAACCCAATCACCCCGGCTCAATAAGAAAGGTCTGTTAGTTAATAAATGGTCTGAGTATGTAGGTGATCAGACGAATCTGGATTCGGAATCTGGATGAGCGGGCACCAAGTACCACTTGGCATGAGCATGAGCACGTATAATGATATCAGCATGCTGTTTCCTAGGGAATGCCTGTCATCCCATTTAACACCCTTATAAGCCGTGTGCCATCGTTCCATACTATATCTACCAACGCCGATTAGGAAGACCAGGCAAACCCTCAACTTGGGCTCTCCTACTGCATCTCTCATTCAAGCGAGCAGAGGCCCCAATGGCACGGGCGTCTATCGTCGCCCTGCTGCTTCTCCTAACTCACAACACCCTCGCCAGCCAAAAGCAATGTCTTGCAAACATCAATAATATGACGATATACGGGAAGACAGATCACCAAGGCCATCTTCTCCCCCCCTCGACGACTAACGCAACTGCAATCACGTATAAACTATGCATTTCGCAATGCGGCAATGGCCAACAGGCATTTCAATGGACAGTATTTTCGCAGCAATTCGGTGCCTGGCTTCTCCCATGGCTAGCGCTAATCTCGCAAATCCCATTTGGAGCAAATGACAATCTGGATAACTTGGAGACTATGCTCCTCACCGTAGGCTCCCCGGTCCTGGCAGCGTACTCGTTGGGGTTAACTGTCCTCAATGAGAGGTGGATTATACGACTATTCTCAAAATATCGGTACCCGAATGTGCATGAGGCTGTGCGCGTTTTGAACAGCTTGCAACAGTCACCCCTCAGAGTCGACTCGAATGATGCTTGGCTTGCTTCGCTCATAGTTCTTCCTCAGAACAAGGATTGGTGGAGGGAGCTTTTAATCTGGCTAGACTATACACACACATGGTCTATTTCGGCGGTTACATCCATGGCTTGGGTAATTATTGCATATGCCTTCACCATCATTGATTACTTTTCACAAACAGTCGATGATAACGGAGCAGGTATTGAGTCTATCGGAACAATGTGGCTCTGGTTGCTGGCTATCGTTGTTGGATGGTTAAAAGTATCCCCAAAATGCGACTCCAAACGACTTCTTCGAGCGGTTGAAAGGGCCAACTCCATCGCATATGTTGCCACGACCGATTCCATCCCATGCGAAGCGCGCACTGTTTCTGATCAGCGTGCGATAAGTCTCAACTTCGCGGACGACAATGAAGCACGACGCGACGAGCGTTCAACTTCCCCCATATTCAACTATTCGCGCTTATTTTTCTGGGTCGAGGCCGTTAAGGTCGTGGCTGATGCGTTTCATAACGCGTCAGATAGGAGCCACCACCACGAGCCTATAATCCCAGGGATCAGACTTCATCCCTGCCGTGAAGATGTCTCTTTGGTCCGACTCGCAACGGCGTCCCAAGTAGAAGAATATTGTCTTCCAAGACAAGAGGATACCCGTCGCTCCCGGTCTCAGGGCCGTTGGGGATTGGACTCTTGGACAGTTATCCGAATTTCCATTGCCTCGCTTTTTGCATTGATTTTGCAATGGGGAACGACGGGTGCAGCAGTTATTATTAATTGGTTTGTACCGACCGTAGGTAGGTTTCGGCTCTATTACACCTATATGCAAAACCCTAGACCCACTCCAAAAAGGAGGTACTCCGCCAATATTTGCGTATACACTATCAAAAGCGGTCGTTTACACAAATACGGGCAGAGTACCTCTTTTTGAGATGAGTCTACGATTTTTCATGTAGCTGTAAGCTAATTAATCACCTTCGTTTTACTGTAATGCTGATTAACTGCTCCAATGTTAGGACTGGGCTGTCGGTCCGGGTCCTTCATCATTTATGGAGCTCTCTCCACCATTGTGTGGATCATGCTTCTAATATCCAGTCTCCTCACGTACTACTCTGTGTGCACCACCGAAAGACGCTTATTGAAAGGTCATGGAGCCGCGTCGATATCTTATCGCATCATGAGCTGGTTTTCAGTTCTTCTTCGACGTTCTGGGAAGATCATCGCAACACTAAACACTCTTTGGATTATATCCACTGCATTGCTGCAATTCGGGAACTTCTACGATCGTTGCTACTGCAACAGCAACGTTTTTGGATCTCGGGATAATGCATACAATGTTATCATTCTAAACCAAGACGACGCCATACGTATGCGTGAGGCATGGATTGGAGGCTTCTCTCTGGCATGGATGTCAACGGCTCTGTTTATAGGATTTGTATTCTTGCTCACGAATGCCCCATACCCTAATAGTATCTGAGCATATAGTTATAATGGCTACAGTGGTAGATTTCTTGTAAAATCGATAGGAACTCAAAGGACAGGAACCTGTAGAATATGTTTTACGGATTGATTTACTTTAATCTTTGGTCAATGTTATGGTTGTACTCTTGCCCATTTTTAGTATCCGTGATTATGTAATTTGATGGCTTTTGTCTCCTGGTTGGTCAACATTAAATGGCCTGGTTCTCAACAAATAGAATAAATAAATCTCTGAAACTGAAAGGGGAGCATTTTGTCTATCAATAGATTATGACCTCAGATTTATATGTAAACTCATCCATTATTAGGTTTACAGTACACAAATCAGTCAACTTTCACACTTTTTAGTGCTCATGGTGAGTTTAGAAGGATAGAATATTTCCATTGTTGTATTTAGCCTAGAGAAATCATGAATAGTATGTTTGAGACTATTAAAGGTATATCTGCTCATTTTTTAGGCAGCAGAAACACTTCTGAGCATGAATGTTGCAATGTAGATTTGTTCACTAATTTGAATTGAATTTATATAATCAGAACTAAGCATGTTGCAGAGTTTCTATATAATAAATTGTTTTAAAATTTCAGAAATGTATTAATTGGAAACATTGAATTAAAGAGTTAAAATTTCAGGTATATTGAATGTCATAGTTCTTGACAAAGAGGTTGTTTACTCCCGACCATTACCAGAAATTGTGATTACATAATCACAGGTACTAAAAATGGGCACGAGTACTTCTTGAACTGCACAATTATATCTGGTATAAGCTACGGCCTGGACCAAAACTCTATACTCGCCGACGTCATAAACAGTAGCCAAGTCCCAACAATCAAGACAGCTGATAGCATAAAAAATGTCTTCCCTCGCGCCCTCTCAGCCGGCGACACGATCATATCATGAGAGCGCGTCCGATGCTGCTGCCGTGTATCTAAAGGCTGAAGCTCCTGGGATACCTCTAGTGACTCCGCTTCCGCATCCTCGTCCCCCGGGAGGGCCTCGTACTCCTCAAACTGAGGGAGCTGGCTCAACAATAGGCGCTGGCGAAATTGATCGAATCTCATCATCGAAAAGACGCCAACCATCTGGATGATGTTCAGCGTAAGAAATGAGTTGATGACCTTCTGGACGCTCGCGGACGATGTTCGTGACTTGGAATCTAATACAAGACCGGCGAGTGTTTGCATGATTGTTGAGCCGGAGGACTCAATCTGTGCGAAGGTGAATCATTCCCCTAAGTAATTTAGGCGTGAAAAGGGGTTGCGTACGCTTTTGTGTGCTCCGAGGGCAGTTGATACATATTGGAGGGGTACCAAGTGCGGGACGATAATGACAAGAAGCACTGTGAACGAGTCGTTAACCATCTGCAGAATCAAAGTATTTAATATGAGTGCACATGAACTAACGCGGTGAAAATCCAATTCCAAGGCCGAAAGAAAGCATTGCGGGCAGAGGCGTTCCCGTAGAAATGGGAGGGAGAGCAAGCCACGCATAACACATTAAGGTAAGCACCGAAGAGAGTAAAAGGAGGCGGTGAACAATGGATCGCTTTTTGATCCTGTCAGTTATGTATCCACACTGTTGTAATCGACACAGGTTGAACACGGGGAGTATTGAGCAAAATTTTGGACGCACTATAGGATAGAGAAATATACTCCCTGCCAGGAGAAATGAAGACTGTTCGGCCGCTTTGCCTTCCGAAAGGCCGTAGCGATGCTCAATTATATTTCTTGATTGATACCCAAGTAAATTCAGCACTACATAGGTAGAGAGTGTCACTTACGGGGCAAGATGCGGGAATGGCGACCAGATAAATCCACAAAATACGTTGATGGCGATGTATAACCAGAATATGTCGCCCATATTTAGCAGATCTCTAAGATGTACCCTCCGTTTCGACGTCACGTCGTGCAGTGCCTCTTGTTCAGACAGTCGTCCCGTATTCTCAGCCTCGGCGCCGATTTCCCCCGCAATCCACTTTTCGTACCAGAGATAAAACAAATTCACAGTGAAAGAAAAGCCAGCGAGGAAGGTTGAGGCGAAGAACGGCGCATGCGGACTCCACTGGGACAGGGGAAAGGAGACACGGGCAGAGATAAATGATGCACTTTTACCGGCCACAAGGCCAAGTGCAAGCGACAGACCCAACCCATGATCTTTGAAGTATCGCACTATAATGGTCTCCTGAACGACGGCAAGTGGTGATATCCCAAGTCCAAAGATAAACATGCCAAACACCATAGTCTTCACGGAGCCTGACAGTTCACCGAGAAGCAGAATAAGCTGACCGGTAAGGATGATGGACGTTGCTATGATGCTACTGAGAGAGGTCCCGAGTCTCGCAGCAAAGAGACCACCCACTTCAGAGGGAAGAAGTCAGAGGTGCACCTCTATGCCAGTAATTGCGAAGAAAGGCGCTTGACGAACCTAGGGGAGTCCATGTGCTGTTGAGAGCAAAAGCTGCAATCAATAGACCAAATTGACCATTGGTCGTTCCTTTCTCTCTCGATAGCTGGGACTTCAGGGGTCCAAGGGTATTCTGTCCACTACACAAACTCATTAGTAGCATCGTACTATTTCCCATTCTACCTGGTACTCACAAATGACTCCCAATGCTCAAGGAACACGCACAAACCAGCGCCAGCCCTCTCAGTAATACCACCCTCCTGGACGCAGTAGCAGACATGGGTAAAAGTCCAATTTTACACTGTTTCCTCCCTTGATGTATCGGTAGCGAGCGGTACGTTCTCCAAGACAGCGAAATCTGTCATGAGGGAAGGAAGGAAGACAAGGCTAATTTGAGCGGTGGAGCCTTCGTACTTGCACCCTGTGTTCATGCCGGATCTAATGGATTCCCGCAGCCTACATGCCGTGATGAATTAAAGCCTGAAAGGTGCAATGCTGAGCTGATGCATGATGGGAGGACACTAGCGTAATGTTACTTGCTGATCGTGGGAACTTGAATATGAAAGGTGTGTAGGTATTGTGAACAGATAAGTATAGGAGCTCAGCCGTGTTTACCCACTCCATTCAGGCGAAAATATGCACTGCAGCAGCTATCATTTTTTGTAGTTAGGCCATGTCTAAAGTCTATTGATAATCCGTTCGAATTTCTATTTTTAGACCAGATGAAACAATAGAAGGTCAGTTCTTGCAAAATAATGCTATCTTCTGAGTACCAACAAAACCTTTGAGCAATTTCACTTCAAGAATGTCTGAACCTTGAGAAACAAATCGCGGACCATGGAATCACTACACGCAGGAAATCTGTTCCGGGCGTTAATGAGCATTTTATTGCACCTCTAGTGCGGAAGAAGCTTCCGCATTATGTCTATTTTACTGGGAACCGAGATGGGGCAAATTCGTGAGCGTTCTGGAGACGGGTAGGAGACACGTAGAGAGAAATAGTATCGTGGTTTAAAGAAGCTGAAAAGATGCACTTGATATAGACTTTGTTATATCTGGCAGGAAGAACTTGATGATCCAGTATGAACAGCAGAATATAGAACTCCCGCCAAACCCGCAACAGTATCATATCACAGTACTTATCCCAAATAAAGGAAACAGACTTATAGCCAAGAACCGCGCGGATTCTTGTCAGAACATACACTCTTGCCTTCCAAGGCCTGAATAGGAAGTATTCAATATCTATCAGCCAGTGGTATTGATGCGGCAAAATTAATGGTCTGGTGCAAATAATGGTACGGTATCTACAGCATGTTTGATAATCATTAAGCGCCTAATTACTCCGACTCTAGCGGTCAATCACGTCAAAGTCATCTAGAGAAATCCTGCCTTTCTCAGTCCTCTTTAACTCAGGACAGAATAGCATGAAAACGTTGTCTCCACATCCTCTATCTATAGAGATCATCAATCACCGCAGATACCTGCAAGTACTCCACTTTTCCCTGCAGGGTTTTGATCTTGAATCAATATCGTGATCGTTGATAACGTCTCTAAGATTGGCAGAATTGTAATGTCAAAAAAGCTCCAGAATAGATAAAATTGTCACGGCTTAAAATATAACGAAGTCTATAATTATGACTGCATTGCCTTGCGGGAGGCCGCAGTGAATATAAAATGGGCGTTTCAACGGATCCCCTGCCTCAAGTCATAGGAGCTCCCCCTTAGTTCGGTAGATATTCACCATGGATCACAGTCTCCTCGCAAATGCTACTACTGTCAATCCAGCGAATCTACCGGTCCCCGACCAGAAGATAGCATTCTTGATGGTTACAGCTATGTGCTCCGGGATGAGCATAATCACTTGCGGTTTTGTTATCATAACGTGAATCATAGCTCACTATAGCTTAACTGAACATGCTCATAACTTTTGTTTTTGTTTTTGCAGACAAGGGCCGTCTCTCAAACTCACGTTCGACCGTGAGCGCCAACGTTTCTTGGCCTTCGTCAGTTTATTGGCGGCTATATTTGGTCTATTCGGAAATGGCTTCCAGCTCAGCGATCATCCAAAATCAGCTGGAGAATCCACTGCGTCTTTCTTCTTCAACTGGCTTGTACAGGTGCTTATTTCATCCTCACCTTTCCATGCGGGCGTTTCAAACACTGTACTCAAATTTTATTCATGAATAGCTCGGGTTCGCTGGCATCGCGCATAACAGCATCATCAGGCTTCTCACGGCCCGGGCGAAGACGCCTGCCCCGGAACTGATCACGCGCACGTCCAGATTATGCTGCGTGTTCTACCTCCTCACATTGCCTGTCATGGCGCCAACGTTCATCTCGTTAATCCACCCTTCGCGCTCATCGGTGAAGGTCGTCGCCCGAGATATGAATATCACATACGTCTGCGTCGTCGAAGCGTTGGCGACGGTTGCAGATATCTCGCTTCTATGGAGGTTTACTAATTATAAGGAACACGGACACGAAACACGGAGGAAGATGATCCAGGATATGTGGATCGTCTACGCATTTATTTGGTTTACGATTGGTGCTGATATATTTGCAAAGGCGAGCATACTCTCCCTTGGTCTGAATGTAATACTGATCAACACCTCGTCTTCCGCGTATCCAGATTTTCCGCAATAAGACTGGCGATCTCGTTTCAGACCTCGCGATCACGAACTTGACCCTGACATTACGCGCAGTCGCTGCACTAATGTACGGATCGACGTTACGAAATGCCCAAGAAATTTATTCTTACCACTCAGGCGCCTTTGGGCACTCCCTTTCCAGAGCTAACCCTGGCAGTAACCCTGGCAGTAACCCTGGCAGTAACCCGACGAGGAAACACGCGATCGACCCATCACAAACATTTATTGCTGACAGTTCGGAGAGGAATAGAACTTTCAAGATGAACGACATCACGGTCACCAAAGAAACGCATTCTGACCAGGATGGTGAAGTTTACAATACCACCGCTAAAATTTATGACGGCGCATAATATGTATACCTCAGCCTAAGACCATTGTATTTATAATGTATAAACACAATCCATGGATTTCTTTCAGCAGATTATCTGATCACCACTAGTCGAATGGTACCGTGAGCTAAGCAATCTTAATTGTTGGATAGAAACACTTTATTTAAGGCGTGGAGTAAATTCAACACCCTCTCTCGTTTCATCGAAGCCATGATTGTCAGGCCTTGACATCCATGCTACAAATCGAACAAGTGTCATTTAATACATAGATCATTTCCTTGGAATGCTAGACTTTGATTGTAATGCATAAGTGACAATTAGTCCCGGCCTCCCAGACCCATCCTCTTTCGGAATAGATACCCAATATGGGTATCCCTCCGTTAACATACCTTTGCGTTCGCAAAATTCTTGGATTTTCTTGGTACGTTGGTCAGCAACTTGCTGGCGGAAAACGCGTCGCGTCCATCCCCTAATCTACCCCTATGTATCTTGATCAAACATGAGGATAAGATAATCTCAATAAAATAGTGGCTCGTACATATAATTACTCACTTCTTCTACCTATGTTTCGACAATCTAGGACTCCATACTTTGTGCACCTCGATTTGGATGATGATTTTGATGTACAAGAGTCCGAATCAAAAGCTGTCAGCTCTCCGGTCCCTCATTCCTTACCTGTTCTGGCTCTTCTGTTGACCCCTTCTCAAGATCCCATACCATTTTCTTCTCTTTCTGATCTACCTGAGGACGAAGAATATGACTCCTACTTCATATTCGACCCCGAAACACCAACAAAACGTCCGTCTCCAATGAGCAACACGGAAAGGGCACGATTAACATTGGAGTTTATGTGGAAGTTCTCGCAGTTCTCTCTCCACCAATTTCTCGAGACATTTTTTTGATTGTATCATCCCGCACACAGTGTCAAAGAGTGCACCATCAAATACAAGGTCATTCAGAAAATATGTATTTTTTCAATAAAACTCCGTCACAATACGCACTCCGACTGTCAGCTCAAGGACCGCTATATTAGTGAAAGAATATTTCCATCCAACACTTTTAAACTCATTAGCCATGAGAATCTAAAGACAGTGGTAGTTGGTTTGGACACCGCACTCGTCTGCCTCGCTCAACGGGCCACAGTTGGCCCAGAATGTGTTGGAACTGCCCTTGGCGACCCAAAGGGGTCCACCACAGCCATTGGCCGTGAAGGTTCTGCCGTTGAGGTTGAAAGAGTGGCCACAGAAATTAGTGCCCCTCTGAAAATAAGCAATAGCGGTGTGTATTAAGTATCTTTGTGTAATAAAGACTGTGTGAAGGACCTACAGCTGCAATAATAACATTGTCGCACTTGCTTTGTCCGTCGACCCATGCAACTACATTGTTGAACGTGCTGCCGATGTTGATACCAAAAGATGGGACCAGGGCCGTCGAATCGCCATCTGTCGCGGCCTCAGCGGGGGCAGGAGAGGCACTGACGAGATGAGTACCAGCGATGAAGATGGCGGCGATGGTGGCGAATGAGAATTACATTTCTGAATGTCTAATTAAGCAACGTAGGAGATCAATACAGAGAAGGATGTGCTGTCTGCAACACAGACTTGAGATGTTAATCACCTGAGTATTGTTGAGGAACAAATGTAAGAGTTGATGAACTGGAGAGACAGAGCATAAACGTCGCTTTTATATATATATTTCTGAATCCCTGAGATGGGAGTCCTTTGTTCGAGGGGTGTATCTAATAGGCCAACGGTGTATGGAAAACTACGCACACACCTAATGTGTGTATACTAAGAGCAGGAGATTCATATGCGCTCAATTGATTACAATCGTCGCTATTGTTTTTCACCGAGATAGAACCACTATGTATGGAAATCTACACTTACACACAATGCGTGCACCCTAATAGGCGCCTAATCGACCACAAGAAGAGGCCGTTTAGATCGAAGTTCCCACCTTGCTGTCGGCATCGCTCTCAACGGGATAGATGAATGGAGTTACATGGTGTGGGTTATGCAAACTTCTATAATCCTGCTTACACCTCCGGACCTTGCCCATGCACAATACGGATTGCTTTTACCCCACTCAAGTGCACGAGGTAAAGACGGGACGTAATGAGCCATTCACCATCATTGTCACGAATCCCAATGAGAGCGATTTCTTTCCGTACTTGCGTTTGCGTCGGCATTGCAATGCTGTCTATCCCTCGCTATAGCACTTCACTCTTCAAAGTCTTTTGGCAAAGATCTTCGCAACTTTCGAAACTGGAAAAAGGATAGGTCCATACATCAATGAAGCAGAAAAAAGGAGGTTATATGTAAATTGAAGAATGATTAATCCATCTCTAGAAAGCGTCCAATAAAAGTGGCACTACCAGCGTCCTTACCAGAACATTAAGTACTAACTAGACTCGTCACTTTAGTAGCCCGTATTTTCATAAGCCCCTGTCCTCATCATCACGTGTGCGTATATTCAATATGTAAGTATTTAAGATTTAGACGTATATATTAGGTGGACGTGACGCGTTTTCCGCCAGCGAATTGCCAACCAACGTGCCAAGAAAATACAGTATCTGTTCCGAAAGAGGATGGGAGGCCGAGACTAAGTGACAATTATATTTAAGGGTTTGTAACTGAATACATAGGTAATAGATTAACAATTAAACTAAGACAGAGGGACAAAGGAAATACTTTTGATGCGTATTTGGTCGGCTGCATTATGTACAGGCATAAAGCCTGAGGCACCTGCGAATCCTTAAGCCCATGGCCCACGTCAAGGGAGCGCATCATCCATGGGAAGTACATACTACATCTCACGGCCGGATAAATTTCCGGTAGGCGAGCTTTATCGTCCGGCTACCCCCTTGTTTGGTAGGCAACCAGAGCGAATAGAATTGAAGCTAACCGTCTCGCGGTAGCATTCAACTAGGAGGGGACCAACCACTGGCATTGAGCCGGTGGCCTTTGCCGCTCAGCAACCCTCAAAGGGGTCCGCTGCAAGCGACAGGTATCCCGCAATCGACCTCGCCAATGCCCCTATTAGGTGTACGGCGTGACGATAGACAGAATTGTGCAAAAGCGTGGTGTGATGGTATTGGTCTGCTGCCCAGAGGGATGAAAGGGTGGGTGTGCGTGTACAAGCAAAATCTATGGAATAAGTCAGAGGACGGTTCAAAACAAGAAAAGGTAATGACTCACTTGCTCATAGGCAACGACGAGCATAGTGTGTGGACTGTGCTCGCCGTTCCCTCCCACTGAATGCGTTGTGCTCTGGCCACCTGCCCCGTGAAAGGATTGGCGGGTGTGACAGATGAATTAAGTTCTGTTTAAACGCTCAGCAGATGCGTCATAAATATAAGCAGAATGGCTCACAATAATAGTAGAAGCAGACAACGAGCACGGTTATTGAAGACTGCTCGTCGTCAAATATCGTGTTGTGGTAAGGGAGAAACTGGAGCCAGGGACCCTGCGGCGTTGAACGCCACGGACTTATCCCTTTGGGGCTGCAGCCCTAGCATTCCCTGGCCTGATGTGTTAGCTACGACAATACGTGTACAAGATAATATCCTACCGGAGAGAGCGCTAGGAAGAAAGAGGGAGAGAATTGGGGGTTCTCTGAGGTATAGCCCCTCTTTTATATCCCGAGATGCGGTCTTTGTTCCCAGTTAGAACTTGACTACTACGCCCGCCATGAGCGATGAGAAAGATAAAATGCCTCATGTTACGCTTGATGGTGTTCAAATATTCTCCCGGGGGACGACTTTCATTGGTTCTGGATGGTAGGTGGCTTATTTAGGAATGCCCATCGATTAGGCCAAGGCTTCTGAAGGCCAGATAATCATTAGATTTCGAGTCAAGACGGCATAATTCAGGACAAACCACACAAAGACTCGTGGTGTGAGGGATAATGGAGATAAAATCGGCCACGGTTGCCCCTCTTTGATACTTCGACGAGTGGGGCCCGGTGTTAGAGGGATTACCGGCCTCAAATCGATTTTTACCAGCATGTAAGAAGAAAGTGTTGCAATAATATAGTAACTACTATCGAGGCTATGTACATAGTGGTATGGTTACCTACTTGAACCCATATACTACTGACCTGTAAGCTTGTATGTATGTACTTAAGTGCGTAGTGA
>JANCIO010000306.1:0-36592 GCA_027604855.1 Psilocybe subaeruginosa | reverse complement strand
ATGATCTCTCCACTATGGCCTAACTTCATTGCTGCTACTTTACTGCACTGGGTGGGTTTGATTCCAATCTTCTTTGTTGTTTGCTTGACCAGCCGGGATGGTAGATTGAAAATAGCTTTGCGGACCTTTCCGCTGATGACTGGCTCGTTTAGGATAGGGGATGATGCTGTGTCGTATTCTATACATGTCTTGTTTTTAATTGACATTCATGCATCACGACCATTTCCTTGTTATGCGCCCAATACACTGTATATGAGTAGATTTGTCTGCCACTTACAACTCATGTTCACTTGAGACAACGGAACTTGGCGTTACACAATTTGAAGACAATATGTGGGGCACTTTAGAATATTCTGCGGAGTCTTCATCATTTGAGTCATGTAGGTGGCGCCCTCGAGTATGAATGCATCCTTAGATTCAGATAGATATTCCGGAAATTGTCTTAGATCTAAAAGGTCAGGGATTCACTCGGTGAGTCTAGGGAAAGAGTACAAGTATCATGGCAGGGGACACGCAACTGACGTCATATCCTAAGTCATAAACCTTTGAACATCTAATGTGTGACACCGACAGCAGTCGTATCTATACCTCCACGGAATAGGCTTTGTCTTTATGGAAGGGAAGACCTTGAGGAATGTTGCCAAGTAATGAGTGAGCCTAGGCTTCTGTGGAATTGGCGGTGGAGGATATCGGTCCTCTATGATGGTGTTATTGACACTCCGATGACTGTACTTCATCGAGCATACAGCCAAAGACAGCGATGTGCCACGCAATAATCATCCTGATGCAATTTGACCGTAAGAAAAGCTCTTCCGGGTCGTCTACCTCAGACCCCTTGTCCAAACCGGCAACTTATATGGGTTGAAGGTATTGTGAAATTTTAAGAAGCTTTTCCCCAAGGGAAATTTAGCCATGGATTCTTCTGGGGAAAGCCTCGATTTAGACGGATAAGACACAGCCAATCGGTAATGACTTCAGGAGAAGATTCTACATTAATTGCAAGGGCGATTGACATTGTCATCGCAAAATGCCCTTCGTATATTCTAAGAGATGAGTACACGGAGCACCCCGGTGGAGAGTATTTCTGTCAAAACGATAAAACCCCGTGGACAAGCGTCCCGTAGTAAACTTCTCACCGGCGAATGTTCGGTGGCCAAGTGCGTGTAAAGGTTGACGGCTGTATTGGGCATTGACTGCATAAAAAGGATATACAGATCGATGATAAGTCGGACGCCAAAAATCGCTCGGGGATATAACGGTCGTGATTCCGACACAATCGTGTTCATCGTGCGAATTACTCTCTGCGGCGAAATGGCCATTCATTGAAATTCATGGGCGCTTAAGTGTCTTATATGGCTTGTTGTCAGAACTTACATAACCTCAAGCCCTACTTCCCTCAGAGTTGCCGTTAGAATAGAATATAGAGTAAAATAAATGGAAGTACCATTCGCCGATCATACCTGTCATTTGAGTAGCCTGTGGGATAAATGTCCAAAACGGGAGTTGTGGGTCAATAGTGTCCGTTGATGGATCAAAAAACGTATGTATTCAGTGCGATCTACACACGGTTCGAAGCATGAATGGTCAGATGCTGGAACTTCTTTCTGATTGCCCGGAAAGAGTCATATGGCACATTTTTTTTCAGTTAGCTCCTTCGAGTTTTCTTCAGGCGTTATCGATGTCAACGCGGATGTCAAGCTTCTTCGAGACTCAAAATTGTTTTTGCAGACGTAAAAAAGACCGTGAAGCATAGACTTAGGTGTATTTAGCCAATGTTATTGTCTGCGTAAAAAATTGGTCGTCATGTTTAGCAAAGAAAGTGCTCCATATACTATCGAACGTCGTACTTTAGCACATGGGAATTCATGTCAACAGTGATGCTACGTGCCGTCGAGAGCCGTAGATGTGCCTTGCATGCGAATCGAGTCGGTAACCCGGTCACGCCGTATAATTTGTGATATTCTAGTGGATAATAATAAGTTTTTCTAGCAGATTACACTTTAGGCTGCCTGTGGTTGACGTGTTACTACATCTTGGTGGAGTTGACAGATTGCTGAATTATCTGATATCGTCGGACCTTCATTCTGAATCGTAGGTCCATTAATTTTTTTTAGTTTACTATAAGTATCGGCCGCACAGATACCCGTCACCCTTGGCCCACGACTTAATCCTTCCATCGATAACGCTCTGCGACATCAATTATTCTTGCTGTCCATCTTCGACCGCCGTCACTCTCGCACGATCCGTGTACAAATTTGTGCGCAAAGACACAACGCTCTCTCCAGACTAGGGCGAGGGAATTCTTCTCGCACAAGTGATACATTCTGAGTTTCTCGATGACTCGTTCCCAGGGAATATCCAACATCATGTCTCCGTCCCGAGGATTCCAAGCCCATTAATCGATCCTCAGCTCCTCCCCTCACACATAGTTGCAACAGCTCGCACTAAAGCTCACAGGGTATGTTATTTCCCTCCAATACATATCAAGTCTACTTATGTCTCCAGTGTAGAAGCATAGAGTGAGAAATCGAGGCGCTCCAGCAGTAAGGGTGCGCCCAAAGCAAACTGGGCTAATCGATCCAACGATTGACAGTCTACCCAATCATGAGGAGACAGAAGACTACCTTCGTGGGTATTACGGAATACCTAGACCTACGGCCGTAGGTCTGTATGCTTGGCCAGATAGCGATCATTCTTGGTCATTACCTATGTTCACTAAATCGACAGCAGTCAAGATGGCCATCTTCGGCAGTCAGGACAAAATGCTCACTATCGCACAGATATGTGACGCTCTGCAGAAGCACTATCCCTGTCTGAAAAGGGGCGGGGCTGCTTAGAAGGTATGAAGCAATGTGCATGCTACTTGTCGTATGTCGTATCTGTGCTCATATATCACGCAGAACTCTATCAGGCACATTCTCTCCACCGTTCCATGTTTCTACAGGTACCCAGAAACCACCCACTTCCTGGAAGCCGTGGTGACTACAGGGTACTAGACGTCACGAAAGCAGAAAGCCTCCAATGACCCACCGTGCGTAACCAGACAGGGCGATCTAAATCACCAAGGTCGGCTCCTAAAAATGAGCGGGGATCACCAGAGAACACCCCATCTATTCAGCTCACTCCAGTGTTCCAAAGCCACAAGGAGCTCCCTGAAGATGAGGGACATCCCCCGAAAGACAGCACACATCGTCAATATGGGCTAGAGAGTGTGAGTATCCCACACTTCTGCCTTTATGATTGGATACTCGACATATATACTGAACATAATCACAGATTTTTCTGTCGCGAACCCCTCTTTGGGATATGGGGGTAAACACCTCTACTGAGGGCACGCCACGCATTGTACGTATCAGATACCCGAGATGTCGAAATGACAATGATTAATTGCAGACGGAGTGGTTCGACAAACCGTCCTCGCAATCCGTCAAAGACCCCGGTCGACAATGCTAAATCAACTCGTACACGCTCATCAAAGAGAATAATAAGGAACCAGACGTCCTTTTCGATATATATTGCTCAAGCTCTGGTTAGTTTGCCCTGAGCTCCATATGCCTATATTTTATCATGCTTTCGTCGTGTTCTCTGCTGTTTATTTGGGCATTTACGTCGTACATATACCTATCACTTTTTTCATATCTTGATTATATTTGTATAGATACGTTTTCTCGAATCAATATCCGTACCGTTTCCTATGACACACAGATGTGATGAGTAAGTATCACTCAATGCTTGTTACTTCTTAGGCTTCCTGACAGATCGAGGACTCCTCTGATCTTAGTCTAAGCGGAATTCCTGTATTGTTTGATTGAGTACAAGGGAAGGGCCCTGACTCGTAAAGTACCATGGAAATACGGACTGAGCTAGCGAGAACAAAAAAGATGCGAGTGACATCTTACAGCTACCATCAACGCGGCGATACATATGATGAACAATATGCCCATAGAGAACAATCGACCTCCATTTTGATGGATTCTCAAACATCAGAGCAGTATTCAACACAGAGAAGATATATCCCTGGTCATACCACTGGTCTAAATATCATCGCTGCTCCCAGTATGCGACCGGAGGCAGCTTCCATCGTCACTGTGACGATGCAGCTATGGGTCTCAGTTCCACATGCGCGGCGCAAAAGATGACTTATCAGCAACGACGCAGTGTAGCAAATATACAGAAGAAAAATTTCACTTCCACGTTTGGTGGGACGTAGGCCGAGTGAGTTGTAATTATTAGCATCCACTGCAAGAGGAGTGGATGCGACTAGAGCGATGGTGAACACGATGGTGGCGGAGGAATCCCATCAGACCACTATGGAAACCGGGACCGTCACGCTCCAAAAATAGCAGCGGCATCGTCGCCGATCCATTCTCCGACATTTGTAAGCATAGAGACCTCAGATACCTTTCCGAATTTAGAGTTATTGCGTTCTTATAGTGCATAGTCAAGTAGGAATATAATACATGTCATAGTACTAGTGCGTCTGTAGAAATTTAAACAAAGCCGAACTGATCAATCCAGAGACCATGTGAGAGTTATTTGGTTGATTCTTCAGTGATCCCTTTACCATTCATCAATTACTGCTGCATCGACATACTCCTCATCTGTAAATTGAGCTTCCAGCTCAAAATCGTCACCATCCTCAAGGGCATCCAACTGTGATATGTGAGATGTGTCTAAGTAGGAATAACATATTTTAAATGAGCACTCCAATAATAATTTCCATAGAAAAGAAAACTTACCAAGTCCTTGTCCATTATTTACGCCCCCCATATAATATTGTCCTTCACCATCAGCTTCATCAATTCCTCCTTCAAGTTTGTTCCCTGAAACAAGTTCCAAGTTATTTCGAGGATGTGTATCTGCTAGCTGTTTCTCCCAATGAGTAATATACTCAACTGCTTCTTCGAGCTGCTCCAATTGAAATAGAAGCTCATTATAAATTTCCCAAATTTTTTCCCAGTGACAACTGGGTTACCCATACTTGTATACAATATATTTGCAAATTTATTGAATGTCGAAGGCACCATTTCAAAAACAGGGTCTTGTGGAGGTGCATAAGGACCACAAACATAATTTATAGCATTCTTGTTGACCTTAACCTATGCATTTAAATCATATGAACCTTCAGTTCAAAGTTATAGAAAAAATATTAAGCATACCTTGAAGTCCAAGCATCCAAAATGGTCAGGAGAATTGAAAATATCATTTGGAATACCATGGGGAAGGACCTTGTTTCAGTCGGCCCATTTCTGAGTGTTATTTAGCCTGTCCACATAGGAACCAAGCTCTTGCTGGATCCAAGGAATGAAAAGCCAGCAAAAGACGAGGCTTTTAGAGAACATGAGTTTAGCAATTAAAATTTTTAAATTATCAAAGAATGCACACATCTAGTGGGTTCCCGATATCATACCAGTCGTTTGTAACACCACATTGAAGTATGTCTTCGAATCCTGGCATGAATCGATGTCGAAGTTGTGACCATGCAATTTCTGGCATAACATTCTTCTTATGCCGCATCCATTGATGCTGGATTGTACCTACTAAACTGCTGTCGTGCCAGTGGCGAAGGACAGTCTGTGCATTTGCAATTCCATAATTCTCAGAGCCAGGGTCACTCTGGGACACCAGCAGCATGTCTGTTGAGATTGATCATTTAAATTTTTGAATAGAAAAGGAGTAGATGAAAGCGCACATCTAGTAGCCTCTACCCTGTCAATATAATATGATGCAATGAGTTTTGGATTATTATTGGTCCACCAGACCTTCATCCAATGGATCTTTTCTGGGAAAGGATCAATGCCAGTATGTAATGCCAGTCCAAATTTCTTCCATTTATCACGTTGATCAACAGCCCAAAGATCGTTAATTCCAGCTGACCAGAAGTGATGGCGCTTAAGCCGTCCAGCTTTGCGCTCCTTGACAAGCCGGGGCTCAAAGATCTTGAAATATTCCACAACAAGGTCTCTAAATAAATTGTTCAGATAACGTTGGAAGGAATTTAATAGACTAATAGTAGAACAATCTACTTACTTGCTCACTGACAGTCCCATTTCGTGAAACAAATTGTTTGTCATGTCTCGTGCACCCGACTGGGGATGTTCCTCTGCTTTGTGTAACACATCCAGTATCAAGAAACTGCACACCAAGCATACATTTCTGACTTTCAGGGTAGGTTCTTTTTCATGTTCTAAGTTCACCAATTAACCTTTTTATTCTTCAGGTGGGAAGATGCTTCTCACTGATCCCCAAGTAATGACAAATCCGTGAATAAACCATTATTTCTCTCAATGTTCTGGGCTAACAATCTTGCCGTGATTTCCAGGGATCTCGGAAATGACCTTTTCGGCGAGGGAAAATGTGATGAGGCCTTTAAGGCTTACCCAGAGCAGCATAAGTGCAATAAATATTGCTCTTGGTTTAAACTCAAACCTCTGACGGGGAGTGAGGAGAGTTGAATCTGAATAGCAGTACTCTCAGAATTAAACTTACTTGTTAATATAACTAATAATGTATTGAATTACCTAGAACTATACTTACTTCAATCTACAGATAGTAAAAGTACAACGGAGTAGTATTGCGACATGTATTCTATTGACTTGATGAGGGCAGGGGGAACGTAAGCGTGTAAAAATTCGAGCTCCGCTTAAATTACGTCCTGAATAGATCGAATGTCAGACGTATCTGCACTTGGTATCGTCCTCCTCGCATTTTTTCCATTTTCTCTTCAACTCATCAGATCTAACTCCTTCTATTTTTTAGTCCAAACTCTCTTGGGGCTTCAATTCGATCCCAGATGGTCAGCAAGAACATAACATCGCTTGGGCGCTCTCTAGGAGACCTCTCCACCGAGTCTGAGGAGACGACGATAAGATGGTCGGATATGGTTTGGAGAGTATGGTGAAAGCAAAGGTACGCAACTCCCCTTCACCCCCCTTTGTGCAGCTCCCCTTCCTTCCACTTTCCCTTGTTCTCACTCTCTTATCTTCCCCATCCCGCATACACGCCAACTAGATCTGCTACCCACCCACCCTTCGCGGCCAGCTCGACCTCCACTTGGGCATCCTCCATGTAGAGGAAGAAGATAAGATGGCTCTAGGTGAGTATATACTCTCCAGGCCCAGGAATGATGGCGGACAAATGCTGGTCATCATCAGTGTTTCGGGGGATGGGATGTAAACGGGAGGGTGAGTGATTACATCCCAGAACAAAAATAACACAGTCATTGCCGTCCGCAGAGCGAGCATCCCCATTCCGTCTGATGTGGCCACCTCCACCAATATCAACAACGACATCGCGCTGCAGAACGATCAAAGGAACCGTGGGCAAGGTCTATGTTGACTCCCAAGTTTGATCATTTAAAAATTCATTCTCAGTGGAGCTTTATTATCGGCTTCATCTTTGTAAGTCTGATCAGTTGGGATATGATCAACATCGAATCCAATCCATCTGTTAGCTACATTCTGATTCCTCGGCAAGATTATACCACACTCAGACCAGCTCTCAGGGTATTTCGATCAGTCCCTGATGGTTGGGAGTTCCGAGTTCGGACACACTCATGGAAGCACTGTTACAAAGGCTTCCTCTGTGTCAGTACTTCTAATGTGTAATACCCCAGTTTTCGCGCTTTCCGGACCTTCCGTGATGGCTGTAATGCCTTTGATACCTGGAATTGGGGGGAGGGGGGGTACATAGTAATATGTGGATATATTTATTCTCTGACTACTAGTAAAAGACGTATCAGAAGCAGTGGTGAGGGTAGAACTCTAATTTTCCACATTGCCAAATATAATCGATCATATACTCTTTCGGAATTATCAACGTCTCAACAAGTAATCGAAAGCTTCCAGTCGACGCTGTGTCTACTATTGTCTAAAATAATCTCATGAGATTCAAACTAATCAGGCACTTTGCTCTCGTAATCTCGGTTGTTGATCTACTTAACCCGCAACTACGACGGGTAATGATGTGAATGGTGTGAAGATAGCGTTCGCCCTTCATGTGTGCGTCCTTAAGAGGCATGTCTAAGAATTTTTTTGGTCATCGATATCCCCTTGTCCCCAATGACCGCAACATTAACAGCATTGCCACTCCAGCCAGCTGAGGTGATCCATGCACTGCATATCATACAGCTGACCAGAAGGGCTAGAGGTACGCCCTACAGGATGTTCTTCATGTATCTACCAATGTCGTGTTGCTAATGGCTCCACCACTGTCCAGTTTCCAGTGCTTGCATAATTTTTTACGATTACAGTAAGGAGTACATTTCCAATTTACTTAAGCAAATGATGAATATCATGCTTGATCAGTCATCACCTTTGATCAAGAGGCAAGCAGAAACGTCGTGAAAAAAAATTATGAGACTGATATCCATTCTAATAAGCCAGATATTTTTTATGTGGGTGAGTTTCTTTTTATCTGCAACGAATTCCCTCGTTGGGTTCATTTTTCCCCTGTCAAGAACACGCGTATGAGCGTTTTAAAGCTATTGTTTTTCTCGGTAAGTTTACGCTTGCTATTCTTTTCACCAAACATCGTTAATAGAGTCCCAGAGTCGCTATTACGTGGTCATATCTTTCGCGTGAGTGGTGTTCTGAGCCTTGTGTGTATGGTATTGACACACTCGCCAGATTTTGGTTATACGGTGATCCACGAGTATACTAAGCATATTTGGTAGCTTACTCTTGCACATGTAGCGTCTTTCTCTCCCAGTGTTGATGAAAAGGTATGCACATTATCATCAATCACAGGATAAATAATCTCATGCTTTCTCTTTTACAGTTGTATGTATTTAAAATATAATGGGGGGGAGGGGGGAGACGATACAAAATGCTGACCTAGTGCTGTCACTTTATGTTGATAGTTGTGAGTATGGTTCCGGTACTATTCAATTGAAATCACTATGCTTATAGTACTGGAGGTATACGCCTTATTGACTGGACGTGTTGGTCGGGTATTATAGTACTGGCTGTTGCACAAGGTAGGCTAATGGGTGGCGGAGAGGGCTGGACTATGGGTCAGATTGAGCGGATTACTGAACCGGCCATGTAGCTGTTTTACAGGTTCGACTATACGCAATTTTCTCCAAGAGCAGGAAAATTTTGGCCTATATGGTGCTTTTCTTCGTATTGTCGATTGTTTCAGGTGCAGTCGTGATCCAGACGGCCTTCAATCTTGCGAAGAAAGGTGAGGTCTACTCTTGCCGTGTACTTACTCGAAGCTGGTCAGTCCCTCAAAGATTATATTTGTCCCAGATCATGCAAATCGTGCACCTTTAATCCCTGGAGGAAATTTCTGCTCAATGACTACTATGCCACGCTACTTGTACGCATTTTGGATTCCGATATTTGCATTTGAGTGCTTTTTGTGTGCATTGGCCATCAAGAGGGCGATTATGGGCTTCAAATTGCATGGATCATATTATTCCACCGGCGTGCGACTCCTTGATATCCTGGTTCGAGATTCAGTTATTTATTTCATTGCGTAAGTGTTTCAGTTTGAGGTTCCGGACTGACAAAAGCTTACAATAATTAAAACATAGTAGTGGAGGAATATACTTAGGCGCTATGACCATCTGGATAATGGACCCGGTATTTTGAAATAGAATTTTACTCGTAAATGTTCTAATACATTCCACAGGAGCTTTTAGACACGTCCCTGGGATTCTCAATTCTATCTTCCATCCTAAGCAATCGGTTGATAATGCAAGTTCACAAGATCCTTGCCGATGGGAATGACCAACTGGACTCAAGAGGGTTACCGCTCTCCGGCTGAGTCTTCATTTCTCGTTAAATAGACTTCCATGGCTAGATAGACACCAGATAGTTCTTCTATCGCAACGATTAGTAACCTAAATTTATCTAGCTCTAAAATTAATCGTGCTGTCAGGAGACTTGAGCTGAGGTTTCAAGGTGTTTTGTGCAAGATTTCTACCAGCTGCTATACTATTTCGCCATGTACCGCGCTTAGAATCAACTATGTTGATCATGACGTTGGAGTAGACCAATCCGGCATACCCTAGCAGCTTGTGTCTAGAAAAGCTCTAAAAGCTCGTCGAGCAGCCACGCAGTATGGCGTTGCGGGAAAGGTGCGTCGTTCTTTCTAACTATGAAAGCGCGCTAGCACACAAACCGTGCGCATAGCCGCTGATACGATCCACAGTAATCTAATCTAATTCACGCTCGGGGAGCTCGGCCCAGATGGGCCCCAACGTTCGTGAGGGATCTGGAATTTCTATCAGCCTGTGTCCCTTCCTCCCTCCATCATGGTTGACGGATTGTACATTTCATCCCGGTATATAGATTGCGTAAATTTTAAATATAGATCAAAAATTATAAAGTTCACGAAATAGCAGATCAAGTAAACAAAATACTATTTGGCATTACATCCGTGTAATCTTATCTAATGACTGGTGCCACTGCTCGACATCGGAAAAACTGTTTACAAGGTTAAACAGGATAGCCTGCTTCGTCTTGTGGTGTTGTCAGAATAGTAATAAGAGAGAATGGAATCATTAGCTACAGACGACTCTTCTCAACTATATGATCATGAGATCTTAATATCGTTTACCAGATATACACCGACGTATTGACAACAGCATTATAATTAGCTATGCCATCTAATAGGCTGCATAGTAGTCATTGTTGGCTCCCAAGCGTTAAGGACATAGTTCTCTGGTGTGAGGTTCTTCGAAAACGGTTCTTCTCCCTGCAGAATATCGCTCCATTGATCCGGATTGTACAACGGAGTGTCCAAAAGGTTGTACAGAAACTTGGGGTTAAATGCTCTGCGGGGATCGAATGGATGTGCCGTAACCGCCTGAAGAGTGATTGTCACAACGGCTTTGAGCGAAGGCTTTTAAGAGTTAATCCAATAGATCTAGAGGAGCGCAAGCTAGACATAACGAACGAATGAAGGGGAGCTATCATAAACCAGAATTACAATATACAGACTGCATGCAAAATAGAGGTCTCACGGTCTTGGTTACAAGCCTTAAAGTACACCGATTCGGACTTATGAATCTGCTTCGTGTTATTCAACAACCGTGTAAGTCACCCGCGGTGTTTTCCCGCTTGAATATCAGCGTTGTTCTTCAAGATTTCATCATTAATGTTGCCAGCAATGCTACGAGGCTAGGTGGGTCGAGTCAGTTAGTGAGTTAGGGAATGGGGCACCGACAAAAATGGTGTCAATAGTTTATAGTGTTGGATGGCAAGGATTTTTTGTTCCAGAACTCCGTCAGAGTCAATGAACCATTCCGCTTTGACAGGAGCTATTTATGTATCAATTAGAATAGCTGATATCCCTGCCTTACTTTCTCTGACCCGTCGCTCTTAGCACAGCTAGGAATGACAAGCAGACATATGTACAATAATAATTATTAGCACATACACGCACTGTCAGCCAGCATACTGGCATGTCTTGTCATAACATTCTATTTTAAACATCCACACGACTCTTGCCGGGGGACAATGGTTCAAAAGATCTTTTGAACATGTTGTGTTGGGTATACGGGCGTCTAATACATAGACTGTCGAGCTCTTGCACCGGCTCTCCCTCATATCAAAGAATTGAAGATAAAGAATACATCAATCTAGTTAAAAGAAGTTTGTGCCTGATGGGAGGCGCGACATCTAACGAGGCGTTGAGATGTGCATAAGGATAACATAAATGCAAGCGTTATAGTAAGAACCCAGATCATGATGATATATCGAAATTCAACGGGAATCGAGATCGTAATACTGTATCTTCCAGTAGCCTACGGTACAGTGATGGACAAATACGTAAGAATCATGGATGAGAATGGTCAATAGAGTAGAAGAATCACCATCGCGGTCCAAACTCTCCCCAGATAAATGGTCATTTCCAATTATGCCATTGTAGATGAGACGACGGCAACGATAGCAGGTGAGTTGTACACAGAATTATAATATTACATGCGAGGACAACGAGAGATCGGACGGGTCGTTTCTCGAGAGCATCCAAGTTCCAGCATCATCGGTAGACGGAATATTAACGATTTTACGGATCGAATCGCATTGCGCGTACGCAGTGGCGGAGTAGCGCTGAGTGCCTTCCCCATCGCAGATGCCGTCGCGTTGGGGGGCGAGTTCCAATTCACGAGTCATTGGGGTGAGGAGGAAGAAGAAAAAGAAGAGGAGAGGGAATGAGGCGGCAACAGCCTACCAATACACACATGATGCGCATCCTGCGAGATGCATTGTACAATCCTATCGAAGACGAAGAGCCGTTATCAAGTCCTACCCGACCAACGCGATCCACATAAACACATACGTCCATCAACGTAGCGCAACACAGCGCAACGACTCAATCCACGGAAGCAGTCCTCATCTCCCACACGCCCTTCGGCCCTCTCACAAGCCCTTCCAACCAAAACTTGCTTCCCAAAAAATCAACCTGCACGATCCCCCTGCGCACCACATCCTCCACCCGCTCCCTCTTCAACTGTTCTCGCCCCCTATCCCCCCACACACTTCTCTCCCTCTCCCACCGCTCCCGCTCCTCGGGACCAAGGCCCTCGCCCTCCCCATACGCCCTCACCCTGTCCTCAAACGCCCGCGCAACCTCCCGTCTCTCATCGGTGCCCAGAACATCGTTCCAATAATGCCGTCCCCGCACGCTCACATGCAGCTGCCGCAGCACCTGCTCCAGCACATCCCCCACGAGCACGCCGTTCGGCCTGCTCTCCACGACGTCTATGTACCACGGCAGCTTGGGGTGCATTATGCGGAGGAAGGGGGTGGCGGGGTGCGTGGCGAGTTGGAGGAGGTCGATGGGGTTGTGGGGGCGTGCGAGGCGGAAGAATTTGAGGTGGGGCGCAGAGAGGGAGGAGGAGGAGGGAGGAGAGCGCAGGGAGAAGGAGAGGGCTGGGGAGAGGGTGGTCATGTCGAAGAGGGGGTGAATTTGGCGCCGGACGGGGTCGTGGTATTCTATGATAGGGAGTGCATTAGGTGAGTTTAGATGTAAAAAAAAAATCAAATGGAGGGATGGCATGGGAAAGGAAAAGGAAAAGAAAAGCAGAGGAGGGTTTGAAAAGAACAAAAAATCCCACCTTTAACACTTGACACCCTCCTCCCCAACCCGCCCATCGCAGCCGCCACAGCGGGCAACAGCCCCTGGCGTGGGTTATAATCTGGCCTCCAATCTCTCGGCCTTTTTGCGAGGTTGTTCTCGTCGTAGATATCGCCTTGGGCGTATTCCGGGGTGATGTGAACATTAGGAGTCCAGGGAGAATTGTGAGCGTGTGCGTTATGGGCGCCCCAGGAGGAGGAGCGATGCAGCGAAGGTCTTCTGACCTGATGGGGACCCTGCGAATTCGAGCGCTTCATCGAGGAACCATGGCCCAAGCTCCACCCGAGCGCGGCCCAGTCGTCTTCATGGCCGTATTCGCTACTCTTCCGCCTTTTCTTCTTCTTCTCTTTCTCGAGAGCGCGGGTGCGTTCCTCCTCGACGTGCCAGTCCCGCCCCGGGGCTTCCCATCCTGTCTTCTCTCCCCATACACCTCCCCCACCACCGCCACCGCCAACCCCGCCAGCATCCCGCCCGAACCAACCCCCAGTGATCGGCTGTCCGACCGACGACTCGAATGGTGTACCAGGCGCCGCGTACGGTGTCCCTGGTGCATATGGTGTATGTGGTTGCGACTGGTGTGGTGGTCCCGCACCTGGGAAAGCGGCAGTATAGCCACCCGGGGTCCATTGCGCATGGTACGGACTACCCCCTCCCCCACCTAGAGCGGGAGGAGGACCCCATGGACTTGCAGGCTGCGGACCAGCAGACATAGGGCCGTACATTGGTGGGCCGGCAGCGGTGTATCCGCCGTATGGCCACCCACCTACGCCTGCAGGGGCGCTGTTTGGAGGCGACCATGGACTGAGTTGGAGCGGGTGGGTTGGATAGGGTGTGTGCCCTGGGGGTGCCCATGTAGATGGGCTGAAGGGTGTCGATATCGATGTCAATGTTGATAGGTAGAATACGTTGGAAAGATAGACGAATAAGCGAGTGGGAGAGAAGGAATGGTACAGTTAGTTAATGACATAAATATGAATCATAAGAGATGCCCAGTGCATACCCCGGATACGGATTCCCTCCTCCCCCTCCTCCACCACTACGAGCTCCAGGAAAGGCATCGAAGAATCCCGGCTCGCCACCGTGCGACGGGGGGATGAAGGGCGGGTTGTCGACCAGCGGCGGCATCGACATATTGGCGCTTGGCGGTGTGTACATCCGATCTTTTATAGTAGCTCAAGATGCAATTCCGTGGCCGGGATTACTGGATATCGTGTGGGTTCGAGATGCGAGTCGGATGACGCGGATGAGTGATATGCGCAAAATGGAATTCAGAGTAAAGTAGTAAGTAGGAGAACCAGAAATGATAATGAAGGACAGGCCCAGGGAGCAATGTAAGAGGATATTTATTGCGAAAAGTCAGAGTCAGGACCTTAAAGAAGTATTCAGAGCACAGCTCCTGGCTGACAGACTGGACAGTGGATACCGGAATGACTTGAAGATGACCCATTTGCTCAGCCGTCGTCGCTGTTTGTACTTGCTTGCTTGTAACGTCACTCCGTTTCCAGTAGCTGTGTCTTGTTTTTTCAGTTATTCCTTCCCATGTTTTTCATATGCTCAACACGAAGAACCATTCACTCTTCGTTCTTGAGGCAGTGTTTTGTCAGAGCTATGGGATACATAAAGGGCTTGCGAGCCCAGACTGGGTATTATTTTGTGAGTAGTTTTCTCGTAGCATCACTTTTACCGTTGTGACCTCGTCCTTGTTCTTTCAGAATCCCCTTCGACTCCCATGCCGTGCATTCTTCGTTAGCACGGGGTAGCCAGGGCTGAATATTGGACCTTGTAAACGCTTATTCACATTCCTTTGTATATCCATCACGGTTGCCGCTGTTGCTTCGGCATTGGTTCTTGTTTTTTGCAGGTTCCCTCGTGCCTCGTCTGTGGCCGTGCATGATACGACGGACCTCTCAATTCCAGCTCCCCGACATCTTCTGGAGCTTCTTTTGAACACTCTCTATCCCTATTCAATCCACCGCTCTACGTCAATTTCTCCTCGACGTTGAAAGTGCCAAGTGCGTCTTCAACAATGCCTCGACACTATTCTTCTCAGTGATGGCCCATGGCCAGTGGCTCAACACTCAATATTCCTCCCTTCGAATCTCATCATCGAAGTGAGAAATACCCAAATAAGCAGAAGACGATCCGTCTACTCAAAGATCCCTTCGCGTTCACAAGTTGACGCTGTGTGGTCCAACTCCCGTCCTCGTGCTATGCATCTTCCTTCGTGTCTCATCTGCAGCTGCAGTGGTTTATTCGACCGCACCTTGGTCCTCTCAGCTTCTTAAATAACTATTGTCATATATGATCTTGGGGCGGGTCGCTCCTCCCGATCCTTTTCTTGGCTCAGAGCCGATCCCGCCATATTTTGGTTTCAACTTCAAGGACTTGCACTTGAGTACACGTTCCTCTCCGTGCGCTGTCTCTGGTACTGTCACTGGGATATCTCCATACATAATCGTTGAGAATCCCTCCGGAAATAAACGACTACGACTATCGGCAACCCCCAAGATTCTTTCCGTTCACACGGTGACGCAGCTGTCTCTTTCAGCTTGTCTTGTACTAAACTGCTTTGGGTCCTACTGGAAAAGACCTGCATCACCATCTTGATACAAGGCTAAAGAGTGCCACGTAACCATTCGTTATAAGTCTCCTACCGGGTAAACCACGTATCGCAGATGCGGATGTGAATGCATTGGTGTGCGGCAGTAGGAGTTCACAAACTCTCATCTCGCTGTCACACGACCTTATTCCCGATTCTTGAAAAAGACAGAGTACTGCATAGTGTCAGTGTACTCATTACAGTCTCTGACCAGCACCAGGGACGTGTCTACATGTGTCCACTGGTATGCAGCATGAGACTTCAGAGGGATGAACATGTTGCACTACGTGGCACTCTAGTTTCTTTGCTTTCGCGAAAAAATTCCAATACCCCACGAGCCACGCGAACGACTCAGCTCCCATTGCGATTTACATCACCATCGTGATAGCAAAATTCGTGACCCAAGCTGAAATAGCACCACATAGCAACTGGCTGCAGCTTTACAAGTCTCTCACCTGCTCATTCATGATCGTAATTTTCCAAGGCCATGGCCAACGAGATGGTAGTCCGGTTAAACGGTCAAATTTATCGAGTTCACTACATGACTTCAGAGATAGACTTCCAAAACAATCCAGGACTTTATTGGCTTGGTACAGCAAATCGGCGAGCGATACATGTGGGTCGATAGTCTCTGCCTTATCCAGGATTACATGAAAGGCTGCCGTATACAGCATATGAGAGGTTGTAATGTTTCGTGGATATGCGGAAGTTAACAAGTCCTTCCTCTACTTACATACGATCCAGTTGTTCCTTTGTTGGGACTGGACCACTACTCAGCGCCAAGCTGTCTCGGTAACGATTAATCAACCTCTTGATCCGCTGCGATTTGTAGAGCTTTCAGAGCGAAGATCTGTCATCGGAAAAGGACCAGTATTTATTTATTCAAGTATATACACTATAAAGTTAGACATTGTATATTTTACCGCCGGAGACATCTAAAACTGGAGCCGATGTAGATGATGCATTACGAGCGAACTTCATTGGGGACACAGGGGAAGCTGCGGATAATGTAGTCCTAGACCAAGCCTGCCCCATCCGAACACGAATGATAATAAGCTCCGGGGCGATACACTGCAATGATAAAATTAATTCCGTTTATCCTAACGGAAGTAAAGATCTACTCACCTGAACGTGAGGAAGAAGTGGGATGAACAAGATTTCGGCCGTGTTTCCTTTGCCATATAATATGATAAGGATTAAGCTGACCACCGAATACGGAAGGGCTGATTCGATGAGCATCGCTGCAATTCCCGTATACATGGATAGCTGTTCGTGGTCAAGTGCTGATTTAAAACTCCGTCTGGCCATCCATAATCGGGTTACGATAATGCTTGTAACGAGCATATTAAGGGACATAGACAATGCCCAGTATGGAAGCCCAAAACGAACTGAGTTCTGAGCAAACAGACTAGATGCAGGTTGAGCCGCCGAGACTGTCCGTAAAATTGACAAGACTAGGGCAGACGGTCAGATTGCTATGGAATGGGAACCAAGCCCTTCGTACTCACTCGTTGATGCGACCAGAGCCAAGATGGGAACTATTACAATATACCACTTCCCTTGGCATATAATATAGCAGCGATAAATCTGTTGAGTGGATAAATTAGTATGTGAAAATAGATTTGTGGAGTGACAATGATGCAAGAAGAGAGTCCACCATTAATGTAATGGCATTCGCGGCAGCGTCACCGATGATATGGACAGGAAGGTTGTCCTCCAACTCAATAAACGCACTGGGGCCTTTAATGAAAGAGAGGTTAATAACGTACTCTAAAAATATGGACTAAAAGGTCTTACCCCCAGGAAAGTTACGTTCATCAATCCATGATAATTCACTAAACCGTACGTTGCAAGCGATATTTGTTGACGCCAGGATAAAGAGGACGGTGATGTATACTTGATAGAACCAATAGAATTTCTTTTCCTTGATAAGATAATAGGTACACGTCGCAAATACTGCGATATGTATTCCTGGAGAATACAAGCCTTGAAGTCAGTACATATTCCAAAGAAACGGAGAAAATTGTTTCCACCGTAAGCCATACATCCGATACTGACGCCGGCATTGATGGCTTGCTCGAACCATAAGAGTGCATGTGGCTCATCCGTGGACCAGGAAGCAGGTAGATGGAGTCCCGAGGAAGCCATTGGTGACCGAGCGCCTAACTTGTCCTCACTTTATAACGATTCTAGAATGGAAACATCAGGTTATGCTCACTCCACAGCGCCCATGCGCCGGGCCTCTACCACGTTCATCTTTAAATTGCATGATCACGAAGTAGGACATTGATGATCGTTTCAATGCGCGTGGATATCCCTGCGCTCATCTAAAAGTAATACCGAAACCGATTAAGGATGAGAACCATGCTTGACAAGCTACGCCGATAGTCATGGATCACAGTACATAATGAGGCGGAGTTAATCGACAAGTTCATCGCTGAGCACCGGTGTCCGTGGTTCTCCCATCTATGGTATTTAATCAAGATGATGAGGGCCTTTTGGGGGAGTTAACAGGGGATTAAACCCCGCTAAGAGGCCCGCTAGGACGATCTATAAATAAATGGCATCATTTTTCATCCTGCAAGATGCTTTCAAACATCTTTGGACGATCCTGATAAAATTAACATTTACACCCGATCTGACTATGATCTAATTATCCATCCAGGCTGGCCATTTTGACGCGCCGGTTTTCTGTGGCACGTATAATAGCCACAGCGCTCTAAATCTGTTCAGCGGTAGGATAGAATTTCCGCCTTGCAGTCCAAGCAAGAATCTCTTGACTTATGGTAGTAGCTTTTTGAACAAAGTTTATCAATACGTGGTATTATTTAATTGGCTTCTCCGTATGCATGTCCATTCCTGTCCATCTGTGGAAGTATTCCCTGCAGAAATCTTTGACTTGATGACTTGTAGCTTGTATACAGGTCAAGGCATATAAATGTAAGAAAATATAGAGTGAAAATATATTACAGAAAACGACTTAGATTTAGTCAAAATGGAACCTTTGAAGGGGGGTGGTAATATAGGGTCTAAAGACCCCAAAGTGCTGCCAGGGGTGGGTTCAGATTTTTGTAAACATGATGCACTGGAGGGAAAGTTCTGACCTTGAATCAAAACCTAGTATGGTATGTGGGAATGCCACCGTAACAGGTCTTCAGAAATGAAATCTCGCTTCCATTGGATAGAAGAATTGACAGGAAAACTTATTATTAGAAGGCTGATGTGGTTTGAGGACTGCGATTTATGTTCTTACTGATGGTACTGGCGAGTTGATATTTATAGCCACATGACATTACCGATGTCACGGTCATCAGGAGAAGGATTCTTTCTCAAAATATTACTTACTCATCAAATTGACCATCCGAGTACGAGTGTGAGAGTATACAGAAGGTCTGGGGTGAATACACTCACCCCAGTGATTCCACTCAAGAATCTAGTTAGACACAACTCCGCTTCTTTGACTCGTTCAGCCGTTATCCTTCATGCCAGTGTCACGGGAGGAATACTTGTCATTAACTGGGGATGACCATGATGACTTTAACGATTTTAGATCTGTTCAGAGATCGCTTTCCAAGAGAATGCAATACTGTACTTATTTCCTCTTCTTTTTCCGTATCTATGTCACTGATCATCACTCAAAAGCGCATGTCTGGGTTATCCCGGTTATCCTCGTTTCTCTTGCCCTTTCCATTATTTCTTTCCTATTGGCTACTGGGATAATCCACGTTTCTTTCATGTCATCTACCAATACAGCCACTCCTCGTCAGCTAGGCCAGTACATGAATCTAAACAAAAGCTATCAGCCAACCAGAGGCATTGAGGCCGTGAAGTTTAGTTATGCCAGGACCCCTGAAAGTAGACTTGGAACCCAGATCCCGATCCGGATAGAAATTTTTGAAAAAAATTTTGAACCCGTAGGACTATCCGGATAGAAAATTGGGCATTTTTGGTCAGAACCCAGACATAATTTCCGGATAGAAATTGGACTGGCCAACCCAACCCAGATCCGCTTCCGGATAAAAATTTGTGCAGAGGTTGACTCGAACATAAGACTTGTGGGCAGCTTACTTTGGACGAAACATTAACCACTTCACTATCTGGATACATTCCTCAAAGATTTTATTTCATACACACTTTTTAGAATTAAGATATGTCGCATCAGTCAAATTTTAAGAGCTTGGATTTGGAAATCTATACAATTAGTATTCGTCTTGTGTTCACATCTCAGAAAACCTCATATCTTCACCAAACCCCATTGAAATCAATGACGAGCCCCCTGTCTTTAATAAAGATGAATGGATTGGAAAAGGTCGACAATACCCCAAGGCTGAAGACGCACCACTGGCCTTAACCTACTATGTGGAAAGCCTACTGCAGGTTCCAGACATGGTCACTGAAGAATACGTACCAAGGAGGAACCTTTCCGTGGTTGACTTCATTCAAAAGAAACTACCGAAGATGTCTTACAGCCTCTCGACAACAAAACCGGAGGTGTGCTTCTGTAAGGAAGACCCGAACCAAGAAATCAACACTGCTATCAATCGTGAACTGCCATCGATGACATGGGTTATAGGACTTACAGAACATGTCAGACAAGCTATCCTGGACAACATGAAGTCAATCGAGGATCCACAATACCGAGGATCAAGGGTGCCATTGTGGTGGATAAAGTTTTGGACGGAAATGCACCGTGTGTGTGCCATTCAGCGAGATTGGACCAAGGCTGCAGAATGGGCTGAGACGTACAGACAGAAGGAGCCGAAAGGGACAGAGGGTGATCTTGTGAAGTGTATGAAGGCAATCCTCAATAAAATTAGATGGGACGAGCCTACCGACATTCCAGGTGCAGATGGTTCTACCTTCCTGTTTGCATCGTACCTCTCCAATGACAAGATGATGAAGACCAACCATATAAATATGATGTTTGCCAGCCTTTCCGAGCGTGCAGAGGACGATCCGATGACTGACAACTATGTGATCATCGAGCAACTTCGATTCATGAGGGCAGTAGAGAAGGTAGCCTCTGCGAAGACAAATGAAAAATCTGAACGATGGCTGGGACGGCTAGAAGACAGGATCAGAAACGATGATGTGCATGCCATTATTCTTCCAGTACACATGAAAAGGGAAAAACATTGGGTGATGATACGAATTGACATTGAGAATGAAGAGATTGCATATGGTGTGTCTTAATATTTGAAACCTAGAACAACTGACTGCTAAATATATTCCCATCAAGGTGACTCACTGGAGCATAAAGGGATGCCCGTGCCAAAAGATGCCCTGAAGTTAATTCAGTCATGGCTCAAAAAGCGATTTGGGAGGACATACAAAAATGGAGGGGATTTGTTATCACACGGTGCCCAGGACAATTTCATGGATTGTGGCATTCTAGCTGCCAATACTGCTGCACATGACATATTTTCTGATGAATTGTGGAATCCGGAGGCAAAAACACTGCATAGAGTGAAGTGGTTTGTGAGCTTGAGTGAAGCACATATTGAATATGTTTGTACCTTACACTGTTTACCAATTATGGATAATAACTTCCTATAGGTCAACAAATCCGAGACATGTACGCCTTACAGACACGTTAGCAAAAAATTGTCAGCTGAGCCAAAGGACGCCGAAATACCTCTGATGCAGCAGCCATCCCACCCTTCCTCACTGCAACACCTTCTCAATCCAGCTCCAGAGGGTATTGATCCTGTCAGCCAACTGCAGACTCATAGCACGGAGGCAAGCAGTGGTAAACATGCAGAGATGGCCTCACCAATGCCAGTTACTCTGCCCATGCTACCACTGGGAGAATCAGGGATAAAAAAAGGAGGGAGCACTCTCACGAAGGGAAAGAACAAGAAATGTGCCAACTCTGTTGACAGCCAACTCGACACACTCCCACGAAAGGTGTCAAAACCGGACCAGCATGTAGAACACAGTGAAAAATCATCTGCACCTTCGACACTGTGGTCCCGAATTCAAAACAGGAAATTTCGTAATGGCCAGTTTGTGCAATCACAGGAACAAGACCGAAATTTTCAGAATAAAATACGCCAGATCGATGCAAATTCAAGTGTTATTGACCCAAAGACTGTTCTACATTTCAAATGCGACAAGCAATACCAGATGAAGGAGCCTTACAATACCGGAAATTTCAAAGCACATATCAAGATTTGCAAAGGAACTCCAAAGTCTCATAAGCTCCCCTCTGGCGGTATGAGAAAAATTGACTTGTTTTTCACTGGAAGTGCTCAGCCTACCCCTCGGAATCTCCAAAAATCGGCAATGTTTCCCTGTCCTGGTCTTCACGAGTCATTATATCCACAGATTGAAGCATATCTGGAACAAACTGGAGCACACAGTGGGGGTGGTTCTTCTGTTTCATCTATTGCCATGGAGCTCTTTGGAAAGAGCTATTGCAAGCTTTCTCTCTCTCGCAAACGTTAAGTCAAAACTGCTCAGTGTCACGAATGGCTCTGGCGAAATGACCATCAGGAAGGAGCTGTTTACTCGACTACATGTACCAAAAAGGCTCAAGCTTCTTCTGATGCACCTTGCAAAAATTGTGCCGATCTCTTGGACTTGAAAGCACTTAAAAACATTCTCAGAAAGCCTCTTCCAATGGATGAGAACTATAGGCATGTCAACAATGAGTATCGGAATGACCACCTTGTTTCTTTATTTGGACACTGCACTGGACTTCGAGAAATCATTGAGGTAAGTATTGCATGTCAATTTGCTCTCCGGTGTAATTTCTAACAAGTTTTATTAGGACAAATCTAACACTCCATTGATTCGCTACTGTAAAGGGGTTGCCTCCGGAAAGTATCAAGGAGATGATATGTTTGGGCTTCTGCTTCAAGCTGTTGTGGTCAAACACGAAAAAAAGGCTCGCAACGTTGGGATGCAAAACTTTAAATATAGCCCTGACCTTGTTGAATTTGCGCATATCATACACACTCACAGTGCCAGGGCTTACGACGCACTCAAAGAGTTTCTTCCATTGCCTAATCCTCGCACTCTTAAGTACATTGAACACAAATTCTCTTTACTTTTGTTTAATGTGTTATGTGGTAATAATGGTTTTGCACAGGCTACATAGATCTCATCAAGGCCGCTTCCCAATTGGAATCCAAGAGAAAACCTTCTCTCTAATTGTGCAGAAGCTAGCACAGTTACAGTACAGTGGTCCTGTTTCTCTCAGTTGTGATGATACTAAGCTACTGGCGTCTCTATGCCCATACTACGATCCTGATCAGGAGGCATATTTTTTACTGGGGCATGTTGGGCAACCCTTACAGCTGCTTGACCACGAAGCATTTCATACTGTGGTGAGGGAAAACAAGCTTGAGAAGGCAACAAAGGTTTGTGAACTGTGATATTGTTGGAAAATTTCAAATATTAATCGGTTCACCATTTAGCTTCGTGTCTGGTGCATTCAAGTTCCGGCTCCAAAAGTCCCAACTATCATTGTAGCAGCTGAATCAATTCCAGAAAACCTCACTGCTGAAGACCTCATCAGTTACTTATGGGAGATCGTATCCGGATGCCTTGCTCGAAACATAAAGATTTCATCATATGCAGCTGATGGAAGTGGCGTTGAACGTGCTACCCAATACCTTCTTGAAACACGGGCTACATCTACGTCTACAACTGTCATCAAGCACCCCCATGGCGGACCTGGTACTATGGACTACATCATTAAACTCCCATTCTATGGAACACAGCCTATTGCAAACATACAAGATCCCAAGCATCTTTTGAAGACCTTCCGAAACAATCTCTATTCCGGCGCTCAACTTCTCACTTTTCCAACTGACATTGCAACCTTTTCTCAAGTCCTTGAAATCTCTGATGCTCCGGACTCGCCAATCTATATTCGCGATGTTCAAAAAGTGGATCGGCAAGATGATAATGCCGCCACCCGACTGTTTTCTGGGGCGACTCTAGACTGGCTTACCAAAAACCACCCAGAGCACCTTGGACTTATTGTTTATCTCTTCGTTTGTGGCGAGCTTATAGATGCTTATCAGAACCGCTCGATATCAATTTCTGCCCGTGTTCAGCTTGTTTTGCGAGCACATTTTTTTATCAAGCTCTGGGAAAAGTTTCTTGAGGTATCCAAGTACCCAAAATCACGACACTACATATCTCCTCAGTGCGCAGACATCACTCGTATCCTCATCCATGGACTTCTAAAGTCAGTCATCATATATTGTGACTGGTCGGGAGGCATTCGACCCCTTTTCCCATGGTTACTGTCTACCGAAGTCATTGAACATGTATTTGGACTATGTCAGCAAATTGTCAAGGATTTTACAATGCTCGACTTCCAATACATGGTTCCTAAGCTTTTTATCAAATTGCGACACGCTGCTCTTTCCTCAAAGTTCACTGATGGAAAAGCAAGGGCCAGCGGCTATAACCACACATATACCAATGTACGAGGGATTGACCTTCAAGCTCTGTCTACCTATCCAACGAATGACGACATGAATAACATTGCCATCCGTGCTTATGAAGAGGCCGAGTCGCTATTTGCACTTTTATGTGTGACTGCATCGGATCTATACTATGAAGCAGCAGCACCACCTCGTTTACCTAGCATTAGGAGCTGGTTTAATGAAGATGTCAGCCATATTCTTACCAGTGAATTGGACACGTTCAACGACAGTGACAGTGACAGTGATATTGACCCCATCGACGATTATCAGTTTGCATTGGACCTTCTCGAAGATGCCGACCATGAATTGACTCCAAATAAAGAACAACAGCTCATGGACTACCGTTATGCATCCATCGCACTATCAATTGAAGAGCATCAACGGATGTACGTTCAGATTTTATTAAATCTTTCTTTCTTTCTGACTTTTCAAAGTGCATCTATGCCAGAACTCGACAACAATTCAGTCAATGAAATATTTTCAGAAGATGCAGAACATATCTCTCATGTTCTGTCAATGTGTGGTCAGGCTGCGGCCGCTTCTCTTGCACCAATCAAGAACAACGAGCGAGAGCTCCCCTTCAACCTTGCAGACCCATCATCCATCGATCTTACCGTCCTGACTGCATTGCGGTTTTCCCACCAAACCAAACAGGCAGAGACAGGTGTACACACATCAAACTCAAGGACAGGTGGCTCTGCAAACACTGGCTCGACAAACCGACAAACCATTCTGCAGGGTTTCTCATCAATCATCCGAGAGCAAGGTGAAAAAGGCAGCAGCACAGGCGCAGATCGACTCCGTTGCTGGACGGAACGAAACCCTGCACTTGGTGAACCGGGCAGTGAGATAGACGGAGCACAAGCACCAGAGTTACCTGCTGGAAATTCTGCTAACGCAGCATCAGTTGCTGGCGCAGAAGCAAAAAAGGTATGTGCATATAATTTAAACTTGAAATAATTTTTAAATAATGCTCTGTAGGCATTGAAACGTTGTACAGATGTATTTAGAAAGTACGGCTTGCCCGAGGCACTTTATGAGGCTCGAATCACACCTCTGACCCCATTGCGTGTGGCGGGCGACATCAGTGCTTCGGGGTACGGAATTGCCCTTTCACCAACCCTAAATCAGTTTGTTATTTGCAAAGGTGAGTTGTCTCCAACCTGTCAAGAATCATTTCTGAACTGACAATTCAATCTCAGTAAAAGCTATATATTCAAAATCTGGCGGCAAAAATGGACAGCACAGTAATGTACCACACTCGCCGAACATCATGGGTGTTTCGTATATCTCTGTGCAGGTTTTCGAACACCATCTCGGCTCCCAATTTCGTGCTATCCCACATGCCCAACCACTTCCTGTCCTCCGATTTGATCATCTCCCACCATCGGCATTTATGTGCGCTCTCAAGCATGCACCATCGGAAGTAACCTCCACTGGCCTCAAAATCTCTCAAGACGACTGGACATTGTTCAGAGATATCAAAGATAACAGCAAAAAAGTTCTCGCAGCTTTGAAAGCTTTTGCTGGAAGGAAAAAACTGGCAGAGCAGGAGCCTGAAGAGGATGCTTAGCTAGGCCTTAAATTGAGCAATGTCGGTTGTATTTTTATCAAATCTTAACGTACATTATCTACGAGACTTTCATAGAGCTGGTATTATGACTCCAGATGAGCCGGTGAGCGAAAAAATGGGCATTCTGGGGCGAAAAATGTGAAAATCGCGATTTTGGGTAACCCAGATCCGCGTCCGGATAGAAATTTCCCTTACCTGAACCCAGATCCCAAATCCGGATAGAAATTGGCCAAAGTCGTCCGGATAGAAATTTGGAAAAACTCGACTTTTTGGATCTGGGTTCCAAGTCTACTTTCAGGGGTCCTGCGTTCCCATGACATGATCCCGTTGTCGAAATAGTACAGTATCTGAGCGCTCGGTAAGCATCATATTGGACTTAAGCAAAGTGATTCAAAACCCAAATAGGTCCCTGGCCAAATATGAGGATTTCATTTGACCCGGCACTGACCTAAGATTACATTCATTCACATACCTATTAGCACATGTACTCGAGAACACAGGCTCGTATCTCCTCATAACGCAATACTGCCACTCAACGTGCGAAGGCTTACAACCTATGCAAAACCAGTATGCAATCAGGCCTCAATGGTCTCTCCGCTCTGCAGTGGGTGCTCAGTCTCATCCAGCCTCTTCCAAGACTTACACACATCTCTGCGAGCCAGATGTTTTCTTCGACGACCTTGCTTACCCTAGGGATTTTTATCATTGTTTTTAACCTGTTCTACATTGGGCGGCATGGTTACAGTGAAAGGAGCACGGGTATTTCTACCAAATACAGTACGACATTTTTGTTTTACACTAGCATTCTTTTTAACCGAATCCAAAACATCTCCACATAGCTTATCGAGCGCATGACTTTCCTGAGACACTTCCACTGCCCATTTTGCCTCTTCCAAAAATCACCTTTATGGTCCAAGAAGAAAATAAGTACCCTGTTGCAGGGCTGAAATCAGACTCACAGTGGCTCTCCTTAACATCTTCGTCTGTTGGATACGTCCGTTTGGGTAGCTCGAGCCGGCTGTTTATGGTCACAATGTTCCATGAACTACACTGCCTGCGCATCCTAAATCTAGCATTCGAGCCAAGTGGGCTGCAGAATACACCCGGCCATATTGATCAAGCTCATATAAAACACTGCTTTGATTATCTGCGACAAATGTCACTCTGTTCGGCGGATCTGACACTTGAGAAGGGAGATTTTATTCAACGAGACTTTATGACGGAGAATGACGGAGAACTGCATACTTGTAGAGACTGGAAAGTAGTCTACAATGTCATGGAGGAAAACTGGCAACATTGGATTAACGGTTCTAATTGAGGTAAAGGATAGATGGTTAGGTAGCGGTCTAAAGAGTAGCATAGGTCCAATCGTTGAACCCCATATTTCCAGTATTATCCCAGTTAAATTAACAGACTTTCGTTCTACCCCCGGATTCGTCGATAAGTACGGTGAGAAGATAAAAAATGGGGCTATATTGGTCGCGTATTGTACGATCGTGGACTGAAAATTCTTCACGAACACTACATTATTTTTGGAAATTCATCGCCCATCATTTTCCAAGAATGGCACAGCCTGATATCCCTTATAAGCATGGCGCTTGAGGTACATTTTCTATTTCCAAGTTTTCATATACCGTTTAGTTGAAAAGGTGGGTGTTCCTTAAAATGTTAAGATATGCAGACGTTCTGAAAGATTTGCTATACCAGAAACAACCGTCTGATGAGCGCACAATATTTCCCGGTTTCTTTGTTTCCAGAAACAAAAGCTTTGGTTGAAGACGCGGAATCGGAAAGCTTTGATGAATATCCCAACCAATCCATGCGTCTTGGAAAAATATCAACGGTCACTGTCTACTTCGGAGGCACGTTAATGATTTTAACTGCCATACTACATCTTATAATCTCCCTACGAACTGCTCGAGATACCCGTTTGGATGCCCTCCCTCGGCCAGACGTCTTTGGCGGATCTTCCATTTAGTCTCAGACAAAAGTACGTATCCCATCTCATCCTAAGTCTTGCAAATATTTGCTAACGTCAGCGAGAAAGTAGGAACGAGGAACCGGTTTTCATGAAGAGTGGCGAAGTTTGATTCTATGTTCAGTGTACTGTACCCATTTCTATTAATTCGGCCAAAATGTTAGATATTTGACAAAAATGGTACAGTATCTCTGTTAGGGCTAGCAACGCAGGTCGTATCTTATTAGTTAAATGACGGTAGTGTACTGATATTCTCTTCATGGTTCTGTGGAGCGTGACCTAAAAAGGCGGCCATATAAGTACTTAACATCGAGGAAGTACAAAATCTTGTACACTGTCCCATTTAGTTCAATTCGTACATTACGCCTCCCACCCACTTTTTCTGACACCGGTTGTAATTTTTTCTCAATTTTCCTGATTTTCTGAGATTTTTTAGCATGCCAAAAATCCAAGATTTCATACGAATTGATCGAAATCGGACAGTGTCATACATGACCACAGTTTCCCAGCTTGGTGTCTGGACAAGTTCTTCGGCAGATAAGTCGATTTCCGACGCGTGTCATTTATAGACATGATGATAAGTATAGAGCTTCTGGAAGGTCAAAAACTGGAGTTCGATCGATGGTCCAGCTTCGCATGAGCAGCATACAGGTGCCCGTTCGTGGGGTATCAAAAGATTTAATACGATGTGAAAAAACCTTGTTCTGTAAAGATATCGACGATCCCAACAAAGACATTGATTGATAAGCATCTATTTATGGCGTCCCCGTTATCATCGCTTCCTATTCATAAATGTCTGATAGTTCTCTTCCGCAGCTGCATAGACTGCACTCCAATCGCTACAAGTGTGAGTTATATCTGCCACAGAAATGCGAGGGCCATGTGCATTCCTGCAGGATTCCAGACGCAGGTTTGCACGACAAAGCACCATTTGCCGCAGGTAGTTCATGCAATGCTGGGTGAGGGCTCCAGGCGTGGCTTCTCCGTCACTTGCCATCCTGTTAATGAATTCTGTTCGTATAATATCGAGGCATCGAAGTTGGTGAAACATAGATATGCTGTAAACCTCTTGATTCTCTCCAAGATGGATTAATCCACCACCTGAAGGCAAGCTTCTATTCCAGTCGTCGTCCCCTGTTTTGACGAGCTGATAGCGGAAAGTATTCTCCACGTTCATCAGGACGGTGTCTAGTTGGCCTATGTCCCATTTTTTAGGCATATTCTTGTTGTATTCTGGGTTGGTTCGTATTATGTGAATCGATATGATTAACGACCGAGTCCTAAAATGCTTACTGTTGCCAATGATGGTTGAATATTTGGCCTTCGTAACCCACAAAAACCCCAAGGTGAAGATTGAAACACCTATACACCCGAATATTTTCCAGTATAGGGCTAGACAGACGACATAGGCCTCAATTTTATTGTTGAGTTGGCGAAGCTGAGAAACAACTTACATTTGTAGGGAGAGCCAGCCATACTTCAAGTTGAGGCAGGTGTAGATAACACAGGAGTCTTTTTATCTTATTTCATGCTTTCTCACCAATAATTATTGAAATTTTTATCCAATAAGTGGCAAAATATTTAAAAATGTTCATAATTGGGCCAAGATATATTTATATTTGCCGCTCCAACAATAAATACCTTAATAGCTTCAGTGATGATGGAACTGTGGTTGATAATTGCTGTACACCGGCCAAGTTCTGTAGGTACAATTCAGAGGTCTATGGTAAGTTTTAAGCGGCCATCGCACTCACTATACACAAATTGCTAGCATGACCTTTGCTTCCTCAATGATTACGTGTCGCCGAGCTGCACATGCCACGGTTTCTAACTCATCATGAGTAAGATTTTACGGGGGATAGAAATATAACCACACCGTCTTCTGTGTCAGTTGTCGGTGCTGCTTGGACAATAAGTAGTGCGAGTAAAGCAGTTCCAAGCACTTTGTTTATAACGAACATGATGAGTTGGATGATATTTCTAAGGTGTTTGAGTGAGTTGTCTTCCAGTATTTATACGAGTGAGTCACTGGAAATAGCTATTCTTCCCGTTTGGGAATGAAATTTGAACGGTTCTCCGATATGGCCCATATATAGGTGTATGCCAAATACCAGTATACACCCGTTCGTCCTAATCTTTTACCCCGAGTAGACCTGTCCTCACTGGTAAGAGTGGGAAAGGCCAAGCATAGTTTGAAAATATAACTTGGATCTCGACTTCTGGTGCCGAAAAAGCTGTTCATCAACATCTCTGGTGTCGAAGGAACAATATTCGGGTGTGAAATAATGGCGTTGGTTAAAATTTGCTCAAGCGTGAAGCTCTACATTTTCCACTCCGATTTAACACAGCAAATTTATTCGGTAATCCCTTTTGTTATGCCTGGGAGCTGTAGCTTTTCCGGCACCCTAATACGTTCTGTACAATGATTTTCTATCGAAAAATATCAGCTAGCTATTATCTACAGCCTTTTTTTCGCCTAAAGACTCAGAGATTGGTCAAGAAGTTTCATGTACTTCTCGCGCTCCTCCCAAAATGGGGTATGACTAGAGTTTTCAAATGTTGCCCATTTGACCTTCCGGAGGCCGGCAAATATTGGTGCGTTAACCCAGTCTTGTGAAACGTCGAAGCGTCCATTGATAAGGAGGATTGGAACCCCCACTTCAGGTAATTTGTCGATGATATCCCATGCTTTCAACCCGGTCGAAAACCTAGAACGGTTCAGATGCTTTAAGTTTTGGTGCGGTTGATTAGCACTACATGCTCACATGGCAATCGTGACAGTCGGATCGCCCTTATTGCTGAATAGTTGATCCAGAGAGTCAACATATTCTCTAGGAAATGGGTTGACCCTACAACCATGCTTGGTGCGGAATTCCTTCATCGCAGGAGCAGACACTTTCAAGTCCTTTAACCCGATAGCCATACCCTCTTGAACCCAAGTTGGGAAGGATTTAACGAGCTGCGCGTTTGATTGATCCCACATCGGCATTGATGCGAGCGAGTTGGTCACTATAAGGTGCCTCAACCCAGCGGGTTTCCTCCTGAGCTCAAATTCGAATCCGAGAATGCCGCCCCACGAATGACCGAGAAGGTCGAATTCATCTTCAATATGAAAGTGTCGGAGAACATTAATAAGTTCGTCAATGAAAAGATCGATCGTCCAAAAGGCCTTTTCCTTGTCATGTATATGGGTCGATCTGGCGTTCCCAAGTTGGTCGTAGAAGATAACTGGGCGGGAGGAAGAAATGTCGCTGATTGGAAGGAGGTAATCATGGGAAAGGCCTGGTCCGCCGTGTAAAACAACCAAGGGAGGGACTGTGCGATTCTTGATGTCCCCGAATACTCTGTACCAAGTCGCGTAGGTCTTTCCATCAACGGAAAATGGGATAGTGCCCTCTTCGGTTGCGTTCCAGGACATAGTATAGTGTATAGTGTAGATTTGGGTATGACAAAAAACTGTGATGTTGCAAAACAGATACTGACTGGAGTACGCTTGAGACAAGGGGTGGGACGTGACGCTGCAATATTTATCACAAATGTGTTACGCACCAGTCCTTCTCCTGATCACGCATGCATTTTCTCTATAAATAACCCACCAATTCTAGGAACCATATTTTAATCCGAAATCTCGACCTTTGAGCGGCATCAGGTTTTCATCAAATGATTCTGTTGGATACTTCTATCTAATAGAGGATATGTTTGGTTTGTTAGATATTGGGTAGTGGCAGTCATGTCCACGATATGGTGAAATTTCTGATCATGTATCGGACTTCTCCAGCCTTCTCGTGTCAATCCTGAGGCTCTACCCCCCATATAACAATATTTTTCATGATCCGTATCATCTGGGGCGTTTACGTGACGCAATTCTCAGTCGTGGATGAAAATCTTGGCAGATAGGCGCCGCTTTCCGTATAATATTGGTAAGAACCATCTGGAAAATTATTTTTGATTGTTCTTTGAAAAGATACAACCGAGTGCAAGAAGGACCCTCGGCGCTGTGGAGTGCGAAAATTTTTGTACCTTTCCAGCAGCCCGATTGATTTTTTGTGGGCGAGCGCCGGAAACATATCAATTATCATTCTGGACCCGTAATCTAGTTGATTACGCTTCAGAGCCGAATATTTACTCACGTTCATTATCCTGTGTGGGAAACCGTCATCGGCATCCTGTGTAGCTGATACAATGACATAGGACGCTTCGCTCAGCTAGCTGCGCTGACAAGCTGGTTGAGACGCTTGAGACGCTTAGTGAGACGTTGTCCGCACCGGAGGGACCAATAACAGAACAAAGAGAGCACAGAAGTAAAGCATTGAAAATCTGATCAATACACCTCAACGTTCATGCCGCGCACTAACGCATGATATAATACATCTGAGCTCCCATCCTCCGACAAAACACCAACGGTCTCGATATCACGAAGGATCTCAGCATTATACTCGCCTGCACCTGACAGGTATGCTACTCTTGCACATGCAGCGTGAAGCGCCAGATAGCGTCGGTCAGGCACAGGGAATTCATACTCATCAGGAGTAGTGAATGCAACCACTGGTGGTAATCCTACAAGTATTATCGGGTCAGTTCCTCCCATCCGATACTCGTTAATACGGTCCTGGTAGCTTTGAGTAAGTATGTAATTAAATAAATTATAATATGGCTTACGTTCTCGGATCTCTCAAACCAAAGGTCCAAGCTGTCAAAAAGGCGGTGGAGTGCGACATCCAAAGTAAGAAGATTCTCAAGTCGATGAATTCTTGGTCCATAGAGTTCTTCAATAGCCCTAAGCTGGCCAAATCGAAACAATATCGCACGCACTGAGGTAGCATAAGCGTTCTGTGCCATACCCGATGAGTCACATAAAAAATTGACTGAGATGCGCTAGGTCTAAATACCTGTTGTGTATTTTTGAGATCTTCATTTGTAGAACGAGCAAAGATGTGTGCGACTTCTGTTACTGTTACTTTATCACCTGGATATGAAACAACGCGCTTCTCCTTATAGGATGCGAAATCAAGTCGTCTAGTAATCACACAACGATAGCCATCGCGATGCAGCGCCTAGGAAAAAAGTAAGCCATAATATACTAAAAAGATTTAATACATACATTTTCCTTTGCCTTGTCCTTGATGGGAGTCTTGACCAATGACGTATTTAACACATCACTCTGGGCATCGAAAGACGGAGCAGAATGATGGCTCCTCGGAGTTGGGGTACGACCGTTTTTACTATGAACTAAACGAAACAATTCTAGGAATGTCTGTTAGCAGGGAATCACATTTAGAACTCACAAACACGTAGTAAGTGGTCATTATAAAGCTGTGCCAGGTCCAGGAGGGCCGTGTCAGTTCGTTGTTGTCGCAGATAGAAAGGCATATCAATATTAGGGTCAAGTTGGCATCCTTTAACCTCCCTAGCAAAGTCATCTCGTCCTTCAGCTGTCGGTGCTTCACGTATCATATATCCGAGAAGTCGTGCGCAAATCAAGGAAGGGAGGCGGACTTCTTGTATCTTCCCCACTTGATCGTGACGAGATTCGAGATCGAGACACATTTCGTACGCAGAATATACAATCGACTGGTTATCTGGATGGAATGGATTAGGACGAGGAAGAGACTGCGACATCGGGGCTGTGTGCAGGGAGAGTGACTGGGAACCGCCTGGTCACCGAAATGATGACAAATAGTTAGGTAATTTCGGCATCTCCTTTCCTTCATTTCTCGTTCTTCGTGTGACATTCGTCCTCTTTGCTAACTCACAACGCTCAATCCTCGCTCTCGATCGCTCGCCGCTTGTCACTCCGAGTCTCTAGCATCCTGGGTGGTGCGACCGCTCAAGTGCTCAGGTCACAATTATTTCGGCCTCCAACCTCCTCCGACTTAGTGGTTGCGGCGGCCGGCGAGAACACCCCCAATCTCTTCAATGCGTGCAACAAGGAAACCTCGTGTGCACACCACGTTAGCGCGTCTTTAAGGTCGACTCAGAATTCACATCGTGATGAGCGGTCGGATCTGCTGGCAGATGCGACTCTCGGTACTGCGGGTGTGATATCTGTCTAGGTGAATCAGTATAATGAGAACACGAGTTCTTTCACTTACAAGTCTCGATGGGGCCTGCAGAGCATCTAGCATTACCCCCCTTGGATTGAGACGGTGCGCCTAATGCGATGTATACCGTCGTCGATGAAGGAGCGCGAGGTAAAAGTGGTGTAGCGACTACAACGGTGAGTAATTACATTAGATATTTGTCTTTTCACTCACCCTTCTCGACATGCAGCACCCTCAATCACCTCAATAACTTTGCTACATTGGGGGCCTATGAAAAAAAGTAGGAGTGACAGTGAAAGGGCTTAGATCAAGCTATCGCTCATCGGTTTCTCCCTCACCGTCCATCTGAATAGCACATGTCGAAGTCTTAAAGACTGGCAGCGCAAATCCTGTCTCGACGTACTGCGTCGTAAGCATAAGTCCCTCCTGGTTCCTGTATTGCTTACTACTGGCTCTTCCTTTTGTCTAGTACTATCTCCGCTGTGTCGATCGTCGGCCCTCCGCTAACATGTCAAACACATGTCACGCGCCATCACTAATTATGCTACATTGCACTGTCCCGAGTCTTTGAGCTTGATTCTGATGGTGTTGAAAACAGAGCTGCCGCCCACCGGCAAACAGCAGTGGTCGTCGGTGTGAATAAGCCATTCGAGAGGCGCGTGGTCATAACTCACTTGCTACAAATTTCTCTGGTAATCAATGTACGCAACAAGAGATTAAGGGTGAGCACACAATCCGGGGGGCACATGGGTCTCCTCAATCGTACTTGGATTGCTAACGGGAGCCGGCGAGAGGGTACTGTGAGCGTATCGAGGAGGATTGGGGATAGGATGCTTGTGGTTTACTGTTACTGAGGAATACTGGGGCGCAGGCAGACACTCGTGCCACCTGCTTGCCTGAGTATTCCCTTGCCGTTCTGGCCCTTCATCCCCTTACTTTACATACCAATGTATCGATAGGGCGTTTGTGCTCACCCCGGCAGATTACATTAGTTTATTGAAGGATTTGATGCAACTGTGCCTTATCCACGTATGAATCATCTGCTCGGACATTCGGCGTTCTTTGGATGGCCCCAGTTGTGAACTGGTTATGATGTAACTTGCTTACTCCCCCTTAGATCACATTTTTAACATCAGGCAATGATCGGCCGAGTTTTCATCGCTTACTAGGCAAGGTAGATGAGTTTAAACCAGTACTTGTGAGGTCTCAGAATTACTGATGGGGTAGGCATTCGCTTACCTTCGTCTTTCCAGACGAGCTTGAGATTTGAAATAATTCCGAGCAGGCTGAAATGAGGGGAGGTGGTGTAGAGAAAGACACAACATGGGAGAGTTGGATAGTTTGATGAATCTGGTAAGTGAAATTTATTATATATTCGGAAGATTTTCGGAGCGTTTTATTCTTATCTTTAAGTGATGTTGAAGCGCATATATCGACTTTTTTAGGTGTATAGCCTCGTTCCACGCCTCCTGGACTTGTCTTTACCTATCACGTGTAAGCATCGCCGCCTTCTGATTGCTCCTGCCCCTCTTCTGGGACGTTTAACTATGCTGTCGATGTCGTCTCCTTCGCCTACGTCAGAGCCCCTATCATCTCCTTCATCTCCTTCATCTGCTTTCACCTCATCCTCCACACTCACACCCGCACCCACACCTACCTCGTCCACTCCCACCTATGAACGAGGGTGTGTAGGACAGCGGTGTGCTGACTGATGCGTTTCGTATCACGTATGGGTGTGCGTTGGAATGATACAGGAATGATCATCTTGTTGATGATGTTCATTGTCCATCACACTGGTGCAGAGCCTCAACATATCCGACATTTACAGCACGCTGGGGTTGATGTTACGGGTATTTTCTTCCTGTATCCTGCAACTAGTTACCTAATCATCTCATCTACACATCAACCTTACTTGCACCGGAACTCACATCTCGTTTAAATAGGTCAGATATAGGTATGGAGTGGGCCTTCTCCCGCATACTAATACCGACCTTGCACCGCCCATAGTCTCACCACCCACCTCTACTTGTTCTCAGGATTCATGCGGAGCTACTCATTTATTGGTTGATAATATGGCTAATGTGAAGGGTTTGTACCTACTTTCAGAGTAAACACGTAAAGTTCTACACTCATCTATATGCAATCATCAAAGGGCAAAGCAATAGGGGAGTGGTTGATCTTCTTTGTGACACTTTTGATGCATATCACGTTTTATTCATACCTGCAACATAGAAAGTAACTACAACAGGACCGTGAAACAAGAAGGTGGCGGGTGATGATCCCGCCTAGGTTATTGATACGATAGCCTATATACCATTTCCAAACAGGTCGAATGAGTTATAATGGTTGGGCAGATTTATCAGCGTGATGTGGGAGGTGCAGGGGATGTTAGGAATACTATATCTGATCGTGAGAGAGGAGGACGTGATACTGTAGCTATGGATGAACCTCAACTAACCACCAGGTTTCGAAATAGAAACGACTTCGGTTACCCACACTCTCCGCCCCATTCTCATCAAGATTATGTTATATGCTCGTTCCTCATTTCTGACCCACCTTTTGACCCATCGACGTCTTCCTCACCGTTTCTCTTTATGATGGCTGTCCTGTTCTCCCTCGTCCCATTCCAAAACCTCACCGCCCATGCTTCAACTTTTACCTCAGTAGTGCCGTGGTCTCATTGAGATTTTCACATACAACAGCTGGCCATTCTATCAGATTAATTAAGGTGAGTTACGGCAATTGATCTTCCAAACGAAGTGATCTGATGCACCTCAGAGCTTCGATCTCGAGCAGTACTTTACCATCCCCCACACAGTCCATATGGACTCCAGTGGACTCCAGTGGACTCCACTGGACTTGCCTATA
>JANCIO010000305.1:0-36776 GCA_027604855.1 Psilocybe subaeruginosa | reverse complement strand
TTTCTGAGGTCCTAACGACCTAAATACAATGTTCACGTGCCATCAAACATCGGCATAGCTAGCCGCTATGTGTTTGGAAAAACCTTCTGAAGCTTGACAGTCCGGGTTTCCATAAGTATTTGGGTAGGTAGCACTGCTTTTTCAGGAGATACTACACTTGTACGGTGTTCAGCGGAAGCATACGAAACGGTAATTCAAGTAATGATAGTAGAACGATTTCTACAGTCCAAAAGTCACGTATGAACTTGTCTGCGGTGAATTGCAGGGGTGACAAAAAGTGAGTTTTAATATTCAGTTTTGCGACAGATGAGCTGACCAATCTATGCAGGTCACATAGGTGTCAGAAGAAGGACAGTGCATCTAGAGATCACCCTAAAGAAGTGGTTGGTACGATGTTGACATCTTGGCGTCAAGGACCAATGCAGTATGCCGTTGCGATGCTGAGCCTAGATACGCACACAGTATTGTACGTCTTTTTTTAAATTCATTCTATTGTATCAGGCTCCATTTCGCGTTCTTCCTGCTTCTTACCCTATTCTTTTCAGGTCTGATGAATCCCCTTCTTGGAACAGTACAGGCTGGGATGCCGATTTTTATCCTTTCAACGTACAGTATCTTACAAGTTACATTTACCAGTTCAAAAATTCCAAGCTGGAAGTTATAACTGCAACTCTGGGCGACTAAGTTTTCCAGACGCCGTTTCATTTTCACGAATGACTTGGTATTTGGCATTCAAAAAGGGGTACTGGAACAATGGCTTAGCTGGAGATGATAAAGACCTTCGAAGCACGTACACTTTTCCGCTGATGCTACTGGCACCGCCAGTCATTTGGTAATTCCCTGAGGCATCGATGTTTATTTGGGCCATGCCTTCATCATTATAGGTCCATGGTGTGCCGGATCCGCTACATTCTACGGCAAAAGCGCCAGGACCGGGAGCTAAAGTTAAAGTTAGGAGGGGATTTCGATCAAGATTTGTGGAGATAGTACTTACTGACGGTTCCGATGTCGATACATTTGATGTAACCAGTACCAGGAATGGCGATGATGAACGTTCCACCAAAGAGAGGGTAGGATGGCCCGATGACCTCCTTGCCAGCCATGCCGCCAAGGATGATGAAAGAGCGCATAACGCCAGCGACACTGACTTTGGTAATGTCGAACACCATCAGAGCGAGTGGAGTTGGGAGAGTGGGAAGGTTGTGTTAGTGGGCTTGTGTTCGGGAAGACACTGAAGAAATTACAAAGTGGGTAGAAGTTATATAGATTTTCGACGCGCTGCGGATTATCAACTTCCCGCGCTATGTAGATTGACCTGCGAATGCCTAAGAATCATCCAGGATTGACCCCTTGATTCTACAGAGAATAACTTTAGTTTTCCACCGGTTCAACTAATATTATCTGCGCTGAAACCACTTCCTATCCGCTTATCTAGTAAGATTACATATTCGAATGATCTTTTTCAAACGAAACACTTGTTCTGAGGACGTTGATACTCTGTGTACCCAGAAGCGGATATACTAATCTGGCATTACTCGTATTTCAGTTTCATAATTTAGAAGAAGTAACCGACATGACAGGCGCAGCAAGGACGGACTCATTACCTGGACAGTATTCTAAGTTAACAGGCCAGTCAGAACCACAAGGACTACTGCAAAAAATTTATTCCTCGGGAATAGCACTTGAGTTTTTTCACTGCATTACAACTTGACCTTATCGTTGCTTGTTGGCTACGGAATTTGGTGGTGGGCAGGACAATGTCATTGTGTGACATTGAGTACAAGCCGATACTCAGAGCGAAGATTTTCAACTTCAAGTATTCATAAACTCACCAATTAAACGGGATTATAGGACTGTGTGACACACCCATGCTCCCTTAACTGGCTGCCAAAGTGTCTGTTGGGAGAAGCCTCCATGCATAGTGATGTAATTTGACTGATAAATGATTAGATCATTCGCGCCGGGACAACATATTATTTTCTCCCACTGTCTGATGGGTCCAACAGCTTTGTTCAGAAAAGAAGTCTCAAAGGCATGGGGTTTATTTTGCAGCTATGACCAATTTCAAGCATAAAAATTGGAATTCGGCGTATTTTACAAGGCGACTTTTTCGTCTTTATATGCGGCTGAGGAGCGGATCCAATACCTCGAGTGGTTAAATTTAGGACGTTGCTATAAATATTCCTGCCTAACATCAATCAAACTTCTTAATACGCCGTTCTCGTGTTCAAAATCGGTGCGAATTCGATATAAACTTAGTCGATAACCCCTTAGCCAGATGAGTTGTCGCTCAACCTTCTACCTCGAGAAAACCGAAGGGGTGGCGGAACACGGAGGTTGTAAGTACCAATAGTCACACCTGTTTCATTTTCGCGCCAACCGCCTAATCCGGTATGTTTATCGAACAGTTATGTCATTTTTGCTATTGATTCATTTCGTTGGGACACATATACCCAGAAATCCGGTTCTGGTCAAGGTCATTGGTGATTTCACAGGTACGAGGATCAGCATTCTGGGGTAATATATGAATGTAATAATATCAAATATATATCACACACAGAAGCGCTCAAAATAGAGAGACAGAGCGTACAAGGGATTGCAAGACGCTGGAGTTTGTGAAATAGGAGAGCTCAAGTAGCACTTGTTGATCATTCGCACTGCGTTTGTGGGTGGTGCAAAAATGTGACAAGGGGAAAATTAGCGTTAACAGCATAGTTACAAAGAAAGATGGCTCGCGGGCATGCTACTCATGCTGATTTTTATGGGTGGGATAGAATATCCGGCCGTTTTCATTTTTAGAGCAGTCGTGGTAACAGTGTGAAGTCTGGGGAAAATCTAAGGAAGGTGGGGAACAAGAGAAAAAAAAATATAGACGAGGTAATTACCGAAAATCACTCACCGTTGGCCACATATTATGTCGAAATAAAGAGACGTGGAGGTAACGATTTCCTCCGGAAGAGAGCTTCAATAACCGAGATTTCGGTAGTTCAACCTCCAAGGTATAGCAGTAAAGCTAGCGATGTTTCTGCTTGATTCACCCTGAAAGCCGCGGTTTAGGCTCGGCTCAGGCTCAGGCCACGGTCTGCAGAAAAAAATCGTATGACCGGGTGCATGTGCTGCAAGAAGTGGTTTCGGAACTTCATTGCGCAGAAATATACTTTAACCTTGCACAGGTATTTTTGATGTTCCCACAGATATCTTAAGAAAAAAATCGTATGACCGGGTGCATGTGCTGCAAGAAGTGGTTTCGGAACTTCATTGCGCAGAGATATGCTTTAACCTTGCACAGGCACAACTACAATCAAGAAAGTTTAGGGCATGAAGAAAGGAAGAGAACAAGAAAAAATCAGTCCAGTCTAAAAACAAGAGAGTTCCTCCAAAGAGGAAATGAGTGGAAGAATCAGAGGACGAAGAGGATGAGGACATGAATAGTGAAAGTAGTAGCAGTAGTGATAGTAACTAATCGAAAGTTGAACTTACCGCATAAACTTTATACTGTCTGGCAGTAGAAATATATTCCAGAGAGGTTTGCACTTTTATGAGTGATTATGTTATCTGAGTATACTGGTTTTCATCAAACCACTTTTAATGGTTCTGATACTTTTCCTTTGACAACTTGTTTCCATTGTTAAAGTTGTTTCTACTCCGACATCCACCTTGCATTCTGACCTCCACTTAGCACTCTGACCTCCACCTTGCGCTCTGACCCTTTGTCTGACACCTGCCCTCAACTCCGACCTCCACCTCCCACTTCTATCACCATGTCCTTCTCTGACCTATGTTTTGAATTCCGAGTCTGCTTGCGCCTTCCACCTTCCGCCTTCCGCCTCTGCCTCCACCTTCCGATACCACTATCCTTGTATTCCTTGGGGAGCATCTCCCCACACTCAAAAACACATGGAATATGTATTCCTAGCCTATTCATTCACAAAATGATCATTCATTAGCCTCTCAACAATCACATGAATATTTTCAACATCACTGACCGTCAGTGTCCTCCTCCCCTTGCCTGAAAATATTCAGAACATATGGGAAGCTTCAAAAAATTATTGTAATCGGATCCTGACATGTCCCTAACTACAGTGAACTAGTTTTGGAATCCCCAAAGTTGATGATGAATACCTTTGGTGCACAACAGTATCCAGCCTTCCCTCCTGCATCCAAAGATATTCAGTTTGGGTTCACCATCTACAAAACAGACTTTTCCATAATCAGGGAGTTCATAAGAGTATGTGGATACCAAATTCTAAGTCAGTGAGCCAGATTTGAATATCTTGTATGTATCCTTCCTCCTCCCCCTCCCCCTTCATATCTCGAGAACGGGACCCCTTATTTCACTAATATTTGGCATGGGACATCCTTATTATATTCTTGAAACATTGGCATACTCAAATAGGCAAAATTTTATCCAAGCAAAAGAACCTACTACTTTACAGGTACTACTAATGAGCTGAACAGACCCAAACACATACAGAGGTATTGTTTCCCTGTTACTTGTGGGTGCAGGTTGCAGGATTGATAGTTTGATGCACTGAGGGGGTATTCAAGCTTGCCTTTAAATGAGATATAATAAATGAGGAGCAATAATTGGACAATCAGATCTCAAAGAAATGTATTCTGCTCAGACCTGCTGATCAGATGCACAGTTTTAATAAATTATAACACTGGAGGCTGGCTGTCTAACATAATCTTATGATGAGAATCCTCCTTCTTTTGATTTCTCTCTGTTAAAAATGGAGGGGCAATATAAATATTTGACAACTAAATTCTTAGTTGCTTATGCAGTTCACAACTCCGGAATTGGGTGAATGTAGAATTATTTCAGTAAGAAAATGGGTGTTTAATACAACTCCTGATACATTGATTGTTTCTCTTTCACTGACAAAGAAGAAGGATGATGGGATTAATTCTAAAAATGTCCATGATTGTATATACTAGGAGCCACAGCTTGCCTACATTAGGGGAAGCAAAAACAGCAAATAATTGGCCAATCAAGAATGTAAAAATAAGAATGAAGATGTTAAATAATTGACATGTCAACAGTTTCTTCAATGTGTACCAATTATAGAATGGTTAACACAAATATAAGGGAAAAAAATGGAAAAGAAGGGATATTTGATGTTGGATGGATCTGCTATCATCCTCTATTGCTTTGTTGCAATATGCCCTAAACTTGATTGTCCCCAGATGTGGCATCCACGCTGGACTCCCTTTTAAGTTCAATCACTGGGGTCAGCTCTGCATTGTCTGCCTGAACTGAGGCGCTGACATCTCCAGTGGTGTTTCCACTGCTGCCACTCCCACTCCCTTGCTGTGATCCAAATTCCAAGTTGCCGGAAACTTGAGTGAGTGTGGATGATGCCACTGAGTTGTTGTTCATAGCAATTCTGGCAACCAGAACTGTTGGTGCCATCCCCTACTTCTTGGTCAGAGACATAGGATGTCAAGATTAGCATTCAAAAGTACATACTGAGACAACAGTGAGAATTCCTCCCACATAATAGCCCACTTGGCTCAAGGGAGATCCCAACACGTTGGTTGATGGAACAACACCAATGATGGAGTTGAGAAGGAGCACCATAGAGTAAGCTGCAGCTGACTCAATGATTACTGTCGCAATGTGTTTGAATAGTATTCCGGATGATAGATGATGTATTTGGGAAGTAGAATGTATTCTGTACCCAATAATAAATGTTGTGATCATAGTGGTCCCCAGTGACACAAATGTAAGAGCACTTGAGATATTACTGAATAGATTAGCATTTGCATCACTGGTGAGCTCACTGAATTTCATATTTAAAACAGTTGTTGCAACAATCAGCCCTGCAATGATATGTCATTACAGGAAATGATCATGCTGAATTTTTATCTATGGAGCTCACCAAATTCTGCAACTAAAAGTATCAATGGAGCTGAAATTGCCCAGAATGATTGTCCCCAGACGTGGTAGCATCTCCATGTCTGTCAAGATGTTGATGAGAATTAAGTAATAATCAACAACAGTGACATACCAATAGTCCGTCAGAAATAATCAGCAAGGAATTCTGTAGAAAGCCATTGAGTACCCACATCCATTCAAGGCCATTCCCCACTGTTCCCCAAAATATTGATTCGCGCGTGTTTCCATTGCTTACAATTGTCCAATCAATGTAGTACCACTGTATAATGCAGTCCAAAAAGCATAGAAAATACAGCACTGAAACGGCTGAAAAAATGATGCAACGATTTGAGTTTGCAGGCTTTTTGGATACTGTAGGAAACATCATTAATAAAGTTTCATTTATTTTCAAGTTGAAGGGCAGAACTCACGGTAAATGTACATGGTGCCTCCATATACCATAGTGTAAATTCCTGATGCACGTAAGTTTGCGGTGTTTTATTCACAGAAGTGGAGGTTTACCCATGAGAAAATTAAAAAGCATTGAGCTATTGATGTTGCCGCTAATCTCATTCTCTTGGACATTGACTGGGTATGGAATGTCAGGCGTAGACATTGTGCACTGCTTTGGAGTTGATAATTTTCTTCAACAGAACACTTTCCTATATATATTAGTTGACTCGTCTTACGCTAATTATCATACTATTTTTCCCACAGAGTTGCAGTGGATGTTGCAACGAATCATCCTGGCACTATCATGATTCAATTTGCTCGGTTCCCTCACCGGAAATACGGTCTTGTCTTCACCGAAATCCTTGGACGACAACTTCCATCTATTTATAGTACCTATAGTATGCCCAAGCTTAGCACTCGTGATAGTCAACCGTTAAGACCTCAGCTATCATCAATTCATCCGTCACTCTACATCTCATCAGTTTGAGGGAGCATAGATACGGTATCTCATTCACAAGTAGGCAGTCCCCGAATGATCATTGGTCCGCCATCGTTTGTTTCCCTAAACATGTGATACCGAAAAATTACAACAGCACTCCAATCAACTGAGCCACTTGTACCGGCCCTGATGAAGTAAGGGTATCAGCAGATACCAAGACCGCATTGAGCTCGAGGTAGTTACAAAGTAAATATAATGGTGCCCAGAATAGCATTTTAAGATCATCGTGCTCAATATCGAAGCTCTGAGGTGCATCAGATCACTTCCGTTGGAAGATCCATTTCCACGTACGGATATCTCACCTTCATTAATATGATAGAAACAGGCAGCTGTTGTATGCGAACATCTCAATGAGACCACGATACAACCGATATAAAATTTAAAGCATGGGCCGTGAGGATTTGGAATGGGACAGGGAAGAGCCAGTCAGCCATCATGAAGAGAAACGGTGAGGAAGACGTCGATGGGTCAAAAGATGGACGAGAAATAAGAAGCGGGCATATAATACAATTTTCGTGTGAATGGGGCAGAGAGCGTGAGTGATCCAAGTCGTTTCTATTCCGAAGCCTGATGATTCGTTGAGGTTCATCCACATTAGCGACAGCATCACCTCCGCCTCTCTCACGATCAGATATAGTATTCCTAACATCCCCTGCACCTCCCACATCACCCTGATAAATCTGCTCAACCATTATAACTCATTCGACTTGTTTGGGAATGATATATAAACTGTTGTACCAACATTCTAGGCGAGATCATCACCCATAACCTTCTTGTTTCACGGTTCTGCTGTAGTTACTTTCTATGTTTCAGGGATGAATAAAACCTGATATAGAGCGAAAATGTTGCAGAGAAGATCAACGACTCCCTTATTGGTTTGTGCTTGGATGACCGCAAATAGACAAATGTGGAACTTTACGCGTGTGCTCTGAAAGCAGGTCCATACTCTTCTCAGGGGCCACATTAGTCACATTATCGACCGATAAAGGACAGTATGACTATGCAAGAGAAGCTTACTTCATGTCCATGTCTGACCTATTTTAAATGAGATGCGGGTGCGGATGCGGGGTGCGGGTAAGGTTGACGTGCACATGAGATGATTAAGTGAATGATCAAAGGAGACAGGAAAAAAACGTAATATCAACCTAAGCGTGCTTTAAATGTTGGATACATCAGCGCCTTTCCTAGAATCACATCTTTTTACTGTTGGCCCCTTATACGGGGTCGGCTATGGACACGACGAGGATCTGCACCACTGTGATGGGTAATGAACAGCATCGACAAGGTAATCCTTCCTGGATCATTCCAACGCACACCCTCGTAATAACTCTCACTGATATCGTAATCCGAATCACCAACAAGTTACCTAATTGTTCTAAATTTGTCCTACAACTCAGACATCTCCAGACCGCTATGGAAGGTTATGCTACAATGTATTGAGGAAAAAATGGGTGAGACATGAGGAACGGGCAGATAATGCAACTTTCGTGTAAATGGGGCAGAGAGTGTGGGTAATCCAAGACGTTTCTATTTCGAAGCCTGATGGTTATTTGAAGTTTATAGCTACAGTATCACCTCCGCCTCTCCTACGATCAGATATAGTATTCCTAACATCCCCTAGGTCTCCTACATCACGCTGATAAACATGCCCAACCATTATAACTCATTCAACCTGTTTGGAAATGATATATAGATTGTTGTACTAACAACATAGGTGAGAGCATCACCCATCACCTTCTTGTTTCACGGTTCTGCTGTAGTTACTTTCCATGTTTCAGGGATGAATAAAACGTGATATTGGGCGAAATGCTGCAGAGAAGATCAACGACTCCCATATTGCTTTGTGCTTGGACGATTGCAAATAAACGAGTGTAGACCTTTACGTGTACTCTGAAAGTAGGTCCAAAGGCTTCACATAAGCTACATCATCCAATAAATAGGATGCTCCGCTTGAATTGAATCTTGAGAACAAGCAGAGCTGGGTGGACGGTGGGACTATGGGGGGTGCAAGGATGGTATTAGTACGCGAACGAAGCCTTGCTCTATGTCTATATCAGACCTATTTAAATGAGATGTGAGTTCTGGTGCGGGTGAGGTCGACATGTAGACGAGATGATTAGGTGAACAGTTAAATGATACAGGAAGAAAATTTACGTAACATCAACCTAAGCATGCTGTAAATGTTGGATACATCAGCGCCCATCCTAGCGTTGCGTCTTCTCACCGTTGGCGCCCTACGCGAGGTCAGATACAGACTCGATGAGGCTCTGCACCAGTGTGATAGGAAATGAACAGCATCGACAAGATGATCATTCCTGGATCCTTCCAACGCACACCCTCATAATAATTCTCACTGATATCATAATCCGAATCACCAACAAGTCACCTATTTGTTCTGAATCCGTCCTACGACTCAGACATCTCCAGATCGCTATGGAAAGTTCAGCTACAATGTATTGAGCTAGTAATGCAGAGATCCAAGCTTATCATTAGAGGCTGCAGCTCGAACTCAAATGTATCATTCCGTAACCGCTTTCGCCATCTTCCCTCTGCGATGCTTTCCCAGAATCAATGAGGACGACAGGCCACCCTTATAATTGAGTGACGAGAAGTGCACATGCGCGTTTTAGGGATGTGGATTAAGGAGATCATATTTCAGCCCTGCAGCTCTGTGGACAAAGACAGGCATAAGTGCAAGAAACGTATGAGCTGTGGTACGGTGATCATTGTAGGCTAACCGTCCCAAAGGCGAAACATAGAAACTGGTCAAGTGGACTCGAGTATCCCGTTCCTCTCGGGGAAGACATCATCATCTAGAAGTACTGTAATAACTTCAAACACAATCAAGTGGCTATTCTGTACCACAAACACACAGATGAACCAACAGAGTTTGCAAACAGAAATCTATAGCAAGACTTGCAGGCATAACTTTGTGCCGTGAAGAGACCTGCGAGAAGACATCGCCGCAGAAACAGTTGTGGATGGTTAGACTAAGAGGTAGTTCGTCGGAGATACGGATGAGAACTGCGAAGGAAATTGAACAGGGAGACGTATATGTGATCCGGCGGACGCAGCAGCGAATTCACACTCGTCTTCTTCTTCCCTATACTATCCCTATCTCACTTCATCCTCGGTATACCAGGCTCACTCGGGCTCACTCAACCTGGCGACTGTCTCTGGTAAATCAAATTTGTCACGTCCTGTTTAGGCTTTGCGTCAGCATGATCCTTCATCACCTCCAGCCCCGCCACCACCCCCTCCAACTGCAATGCTCTTACCTCCTCCTTCAAATGACACGCAAGGCTGGTCGGATTCGGCGTGTTCCGATTCCCGAAGTTGAGCCTGCAGGTATTGAATGAAAAGTTGGGCGGGCTACCCATCCAGGTAGACACTGAGACCGAGAACACGGGGAACTATGGAGGCGGAAGTGAAAAAGTGGATATGAGTATACGCATGGACAAAGTAGGTCAGGCTATGGAGGAGATAGTGCTCCAGCTCACGCTCAAACCCACCGTCCGTTTCAGGCGCCCTCATTCACCCCCAATTATCCCCTTTACCATCAAGTCCTTTTCGCCTTCCAATTTTTATCGTACCTCCGTCCGCCGTCATTTTACTCTCCAAGTACCTAACAATGCTGTTCTGCACGTCTGCAAGCCAGGTCTGCAAGCCTTGTGAGAGCGATATCTGAAAGGGGGTCTATCTGCGGAGGTGGAAACAGAGGCTCGGGACGAGGCTGGGACGAGGCGGGAGCAAGATACCGTAGGCGGGAGAGGAAGAGGTAGGTGTGGGTCCAGTGTGGGTGTGGATGATGATGTGAAAGTAGATGAGGAGATGGTAGCAGCACTGATGTAGATGAATGAGATGACGCCGACGCTATTTATGGAGCAAGTGACGGCATAGTTAAACCTCCAGGAACAGGGACGGGACCAAATAGAAGGCGGACAGATCCAGGAGGCATTAAACGAGGCTACACACATCAAAGGGTCGATATATGCGCTTCAACATCACTTAAAGATAAGAATAAAATGCACCAAAACTCTTTCGAATATATAATAAATCTCACTGATCCTATTCATCAAACTATCCACTGTCCAGCTCTCCCCTGTCGTGTCTTCCTCTGAACCACCTCCCCTCTTTGCAGCCTTTTCAGAATGATGTTGCTCAAGCTCGTCGGGAGACACTGAGGTGGGGAATGAGTACCCCGTCAGTGCTTCTGAGGCCTCTGCAGGCACTGGTTTCACCTCATCCATCTCGCCTCTTAAGCGATACAAACTCGGCCGACCATTGGCTGATATTAAACATGAGATCTGAGAGGGAGTAAGCGAGTGCTGCGAGGAGAATCAAAGAACAAAAGGGCTCGTATCTCGACACGGTTCAGGCTCCGTTTGAATTTGATATCATGACTGCTCGACTTCAACTACCGGGAATAACAAATTGAAGAAATTATATCAACTTTCCCTTTAGCCAAAAATAACGTAGCTACATAAATCTCGACAGATCAACTTAAGCCATCGTAATTTCAGAAGCATAGGGCTCTATCTCTTGGCTGACGACTATACAATCACATCCTAGAATCAAGCTAAAAAATTGTAATATCATTATCATCCGAAGGACATTGGATTTGATAAGTTTTCGCCTTAGATGGGGTACTAACTCGGAGTGTCATTGACTCTACAGACAAATGTGATAGTCAATAAGGAATGAGAAAATAGGGATAAATGCTTTCATACGGTAAAGTGATGTTGCGAGAGGTGTAGCCGCATGAGACTTGGATCAAACCCTCCTGTCCTATTTTTTTCTCCTTTATGCCCATCCTCTTGTCCATACACATAGCATCGAACATTGTTCCGCAAAACTGTGCCACATCCTGCCCGGCTTCACCCACTCCGTCTGATGTACTATTCATGAAAAAAGTCGGTGTGTTCCTCGATTGAGGCCGCAGACCATTAGGATCCACAGTGGGATCGTCAAGGTCAGTGTGGTGGATACGGCGAGCGCGGTGGGCAAGTAGATGGATAAATAAATAAGGGGATCATGCTCATACCAACATTCATGTTCCCGTGCACGTTCACGTTCGCGCTCATGTCCAGCACCCAGCTCACCCGCACCCGCCTGCTCTTATTCATCTCCCTCAACACCCCCTCCTCTCTCCCATGCCTCCTGCTCGGGCATCACCCCCTCTAGCTGGCGCAGAATGGCCCACAAGCCGCACCTGTGTCTCGCGCAGCTGCGACTGCAGGTCCTGGATGATACCCGCTGGGAGCGCAGGGGTACGGGCGGCGTTGTAGCTGTCGCTTACGCTTGCGATGGTAGTAAGTTGGGTGGAGGCGGAGCTGGCGGTAGCTGGTGCAGAGGAGGTAACGGATGTTGGTTGTTCTCACTCTGAAGTTGTTAATGCAGGCGGCAGCGATGTGGATGATCCTGCCCCTTCTATCGCACCATCCTTCTCCTTCTCCTTCGCCGCCACCTCCGTCAACACCGAGGCCGGAACAACGACTGGCACTGTAGGCGATCCCGCGCCCGAACTTCCGGCAGCGGTGGGCGCAGCAGCAGGCTGAGAAGGCGGCGGTGGCGGTTGCGTTATATCCGGAGGCGGAGCACGTACAGGGGGCAGATACGTCGGGAACGGCGGAAGATTCGCAGACTGGAAGTAGAATAAAACGAACGTCGTCAGTATATGCTCATGGAAATAGAAATGAGAAAGAGAAAGAAATGTGCTTTGAGGAGTTCTCATTGCGCTTCATTGCTCTAAGCACATTTCGCCCAAACCCAAATCAAGCAACAAAAAACCGCACAAAAAGAAGAAAAAAAACTTACCCCCCACAAGAACATCGTCCACCTCGCCCATCGCTCCATCAGACCTCTCAACTCTGCCCTCATCTCCCGGCTCTTCTGCACCTCGACCTTCAGCCTGCTCAGAATCACATCAAACGTCAAGCCCGTCTTGCCAGGAGGCCGAAGGACGATGCCGCCCATGCTGCCAAGGTCTTGAGCAAGTTACGGGCGGCGTTGCTGGAACAGGGCCTGAGCTTGGGCCTGCGCTTGGGGTTGTTCGGTACCATTAACCCCTGCGCCTCCGCCGTCGTTCATCGCTCCCAAACCTCCAATCACACACTGGCTGCCCTCTCACCCCCATCCCTCCAACGCCTCCCAGCCCCGCAATACACGGATGCTGCTGCACATGCGGCCCTCCGCCTGTACGAGAGCCGCCGTGCATCTGCTGCTAGTATTGCTCCGCCCTGGCAGCGACTTGGGCGTCCTGCTCGGTGAACACGCACATGACGCGCGCGGCAACTTGATGGTGGATGATCGTGTTGTTGTCTTCGCCCACGATGTCGCTGCTGGATTCCTGTTATGGAGGGAGGGCGGTTACGGTGAGCAGGGTGATAGAGAAAACGGGAGAAAGGGAGAAAGGAAGGGGGAGGGGAAGGGAGGGAGGGGGAGGGAGGGAGGGGAAGGGAGGGAGGGGAAGGGAGGGAGGGGAAGGGAGGGAGGGGAAGGGGGAAGGAAGAACGTACGGCGATATCATCGCTCTTGAGCTCAAAAGGGTCCGACATGTCTCCCTTGCGGCTCAGCGGCTCGCCATTGATAAACGTCCGTCCCATTAGAGCTTGTGCAGGCTCGCAAGGGCAAATGGTAGAGGTGGAGCACCGAGAAGAGGGCATTTGAGGGCGGAGAGGTGGATTGCGATTAATGGGGTCACTGATGCGTGAAGGACGCAGGTGAGGGCATGGTGCTCTGTGTGTTGCGTTATGGGGCTCGGTAGGTATGAATAGATGGATCGGTGGGGTAGGGTGGATGAGGTAGGATGTGGACAGTGATGGTGCTGTCCTTTTTGTCGCTGAGACAAAGAGTTTCGGGTGGTCGTATATCAAACTCCTCAATCGCCCCAATCGCCTTTATACACAGACAGAGTCAGTCGAGGAGAATGAGGATGAAAGGATTCCGAAAGGACGGCCTCGTCACAGCGCTGCCTTGCTTGGTGTGACCTTAACCCGTCCTGTTGAGCGATATAAGAAAGTAAACTGGAACAGAAAAGAAAGATATGCACAATGAATACCACGTACAGATAAGCATGCTATTCCAACCCAACGGATGGTGTTGCATGTCAGATGTTAGCATAATTCACTTGAACGGCACGCGCATCATTTGATGTTGTTTAGGGCAGGTCGAAACGTGATTAAAGCCCTGAAATAAATCTAAACTTCTCCCTCCCGCGATTGTCAACTTCTGCACACCCTTCCAATAGTAAACATCAAGAAACAATCAGAAAACTTATGTATTTTCCATATTCTTAGAATGTCGAGTAGAAGACCGTATGTCTCATTCGACAAATCTCATTTCCAATAGGATCACCGGTGCAATCATTTTTAAATTGCGATAACATATCGATTAACACTCAAAGGCCATAGTATACGAAACCTCCACAACTCAGAACCTATTCCAGCCTTTGGATAATCTACCGCTGTATCCGATCTCCTCTTCCTAATTCCCCCTCCTCTATACACACACGGGCAACGGCTTAATTTGACCAATTTACCGCCCAAAAACGCATGTCCAGCATGCTAAACGGGCATGGATCACTTCAACCCTGCGTCTTTCTAATCCCGTTGTGCAGAGCTCTGACACAAGAAGATTAGAGACATCATCCACATTCTGGACGTCTCAAGAACAAGCTAAACGCCAGTACTGAGTACTGCGCGGGATTATGTCGTACTGAAACATATCAACAGTGCGCATAAGTTCTGCCAATACCGTGAGGAAATGTTTCTTGCGAGTAAGCTGAAAGAGGACTCATATGTTGATCTGGAGGTTAAGCCGAAGTCGAGGATATGAAATAGGTCCTCTGAGGGGAAGAGGATGAAGACAACCCGGACCCGGATTGCGTATGGGAGCCGTACGATCATGCTTCGTTTGAGTGACCATGTAGCCAGCGTTTTGCCGGTAGGTGAGCACGACGACGCCCTTTATCGCAGACACAGACGTGAAATCGGAGGAATACGTGGCGAATGGGCGGGAAGCGGTGTCTCGAGGGCGAGATTCATGGTTTTAGTGTGGCTGTTATTCGTGTTTGTGGTAGCGCTGCTGTTGCTTGAGTTGGTGTTGGTGTGATTATTGTTGGAGGTGTGGGCAAGTGTTTGCCCTGCTGTGAGAGATTCGGACGGGGTGTGGGCTGGGTTTGCGGTGTGCGATGTTGCGATAGTGTAACCTCTTCCGTAGCACTCGAGGTGGTTTTAATTTCTTCGAGAGAATTATTTCCCTCTCTACCTGAAGAAGAGAATGTGGGCATGAGAACTGAAGGTGGAAAAAAAGCACAAAGAGCAACAATGCCCCTCCTGGGCAAGAACACAAGAGAAATATCTAAATAGACGAACGAGCCTTTCTCCAACCAAGCCTCAACCTTCCTCATCCCCATCTCAACCTCCCTCTTCATATCCTTCAGCCTCCGCTCCTCCGCACGCAACGCTGCCTCTCTGTCCAGCACCCACTGCACCCGCTTCTCTACCTCCTTCCTCATCGCCTCCTCCCGGTATATACACGCCTGGTCGAACTTGACCCCCCACACGTGCACAGTATTCATGATCTCCTCCTCCTTCACGATAGACAGTGCCACTTCTTTGCGCCAAGCGACAGCCCGCTTCGCCGCATGCTTGATATCCTGCCAGATATATTATTGTTATTGCTTCTGTTGTTGGGTCTGCAAGGAGGAGGATTGTAACTGCTCGCGCAGCTGGGCGACAAGGTGCTGGAGTGAGGCGATTCCTTGGTCTTTAGAGTTGACCACGGAGGTGAGGTCCTGGAGGTTGTGCTCGTGCCCGATATTTCGCGTCCTTTGACGGGTGCCGCTGTGCAGTAGGCTTTGACAGTCGCGAGCCTGCAATGATATAGCATGGCACCAAGAATCGAGTCCAGAGAAGGAAGGGGAGACGACCGTTGGAAATGAAAACCACGTACATCTTACAAGCTTCAATCAAGATGACCAACTGACAAACGATCATTCTGCGCCTTTCCAGCATGCCTCTCATCCACTATATACATTTGCATACCGAGGGACGAGCAACAGAAGCCATCCATGGATCATCAACGATGGGCCGCAGTTACAAACAGAATTGAGAAGCAGATAAATAGATCTCGAGAACCGTCGGCGATATCCAACACAACATGCATACCCACAATATGCATACCTACAACCGTTCGTCACACCTTTGCTTCTATTCGCGCCGAAGTCGACTGCATTCCGCGCTTATAGTGGCAATGCCTGGGAGAACTCCCGATCTCCGCAAAAATTGTGGTATCAGAAACTCAAGATAATTCCATTTGCCTTAAGAATTTGGTATACTTACTTTCTACCTTGCGTCTATCCAATTATAATATATGTCGCCCATTAAAATCCACTATCCATCGATAATTCTATATATGACTATGTTTTTTCGCTAAAACGCTCTGTAGGCAAACAGCTATCCAGACGTTGGTGACAATCGGGAAGAGGTTCATTCATAAGACCTCCATCTGTCCAGTTGATATTATAAATGTTGCTCAAACCCTGCTATAAGAATTACGAGCAGTGTATAATCTGTGGGGAACCTAACAGTTCGATATAGTAAACCGGTACATACTGTGCAACTCTACTATATGATCATGTCCGTCCATCCTCTGTTCTCCTAAGATATGCTTTGACCGCAGCCTGGATAGATCTCCGTTCTTTCTCCTGCTGTGAATATGTGAAATTGAGGTAGTCATTATTGCGCATGATTCTGGCTTGGCGTGCATAGGCAATCAACTCTTCTGAGTAACCTGATTTGTCAAGCAATAGCGGAAGCATTTGAGTAGCCCAAGAATTGGCACAATCAGCCTCGTCCATACCGAGCTGCCACCATCGCATAGGACGAAGTTCCGTATCAACGAAGGCACCCTTCCCAGCTTCATCGACAAATTTGCAAAAGCGATGGTTGGTGTAATGCATTTTGCGTGCAGTGTTGACGGGCTGTCGGTACCAACGTGATTGTGCAGGACTATTCATTCGAGTCCGATGATAATGAAAAGATCGGCCGAATCTAGTGATGTCGACGGCATATGGGAATTTGCATATTGATATATAGCGCAGAGAAAAAAATGCAGCACTGGTGTAAACATTGTGGATGTCGGCTGGTTGCTGGCTTGAGATAATCCAATCATGTAGAGTGTTATGAAGGTGTTTATGAAGAACAGGATGTGTACACGTTAGGTGCTTAAGAGCTTCTCCTAACAGTGCTATACGGCTTGGTTTTCTCAAATTTTGTCGCATAGAAATGAGGCCAGCAATCCAAAAAGCTGGTGGACTCTCATCCATAATCGAGGACAGAAGGAAGCAGATATGAGAGTATTGAGGACGTGGACCAAGCTGAGCTTTGATGAGTTGTTCAAGTGCGACAATCTCATCAGTGTAGAATTGAGAAACCCCCGAATCAGCCCAAATCTGGCGAGGTGGTCAGATTTCATTATTTCACAAAAGAAGACACATACAGCACTGAGAGATTCAAGGAATCTGAAATAATTTGCAGACAGTAGTACATCATAACGACCTTTTATTCCGAGGATAGTATGGTAGCGACTGAGAGTTAGACGGAGAGTATGTTGAAGGAGTTGGGGATTTGGTTTAGCAAGAGGGCAGTGATGGAAGAAATGTATAAAGACAGCTCCAAGTCCGTTCGGTAGGTCTAATTTTTATTCCATTAGAACGTGAAAGTTTAAACATATTAAAACATAGCTGGACATACCCATGAGTGGATAGCTAAGCAATTTGGATTCCAATGAAGGAAGCTCCGTTATATAAGCAAGGCATAACTCGGCATAATACGTGTGCATTTGGAGGCGGTCAAGAAAAAAATCTTTCGATCGTGACTGGTCGAGTAGATAATCTTTCAATGATGCATGTAATAGGTGAATGGTTAACACCTCTACATGATCAGAATCAAAAGGATCTATTTCGACTGAGATAATGGAGCCGAGGTTCTGCATTAGAAGTTCAACATCTCCAGGAGCAAGCGAAAGCAAGGCTTCTATAACTGTCACTGAACTGGGATAATGCGGTGGGTGAAGAACGACAAAGCCAATGATCTTCAATATTAGATCCACATCTTCAACACCCATCAGGATGTGCCGGTACAGCGCATCAAGCTCTGCGAACGGACTATCACCTACCTTTGGCGGGTGTATACCAAGAACAACTTCAAGGCGATGCGTTGGCCGATGTCGCGGGGATGCAACGTACTTCACCACAGTTGATGCGTAGATAAACTGGCCGGAGGACTTTTGTACGAGTGTATCGAGTGAATCTTCAGCGGGCCAGCCAATCGGGATGTAAGAGCGAAGGCAATGCTGAGTTTTGATCTCGTTAAATGTATCTGTGAGGAAATGTCGAATATCCTCTTCAGATTGATAGTCATCATCCAATGCGATCCTTGCTAGCGTAGAGAATGGTTTTCTATCGAAAGATGAGGAAATATCAATCTCTGGGCGACTGGCTATGAGGATCTTCAGGGGTAAGTCCCGATTATGCATAAGCCTGAAGGAGAGATCGACAATTCTGGATTGAACTTTTGGATCGTCGCATTCGTCAAGTCCATCGATAATGATGACGATGGGGTTGTTGGTTGAAAATCCGGAATGAAGAAGTTCAACGAGAGGCTCTCGGATGAGGGCCTTGAATTGTGCCTCAAGAGATCGTGTGGTGATCAGGGGGTCGTTCTCGAACGCCAGGTCCAGTCGTTCACGGAACATAGGGGGAAGCTTGACGGCCAGCTGATATGCTAGTGTGGTGACAAGCAGCTTGGCCGCTCCTCGTTGTGGGTCATTTCTCCAGAAGAAGAAACTGGCGAGGACATAGTGCTGGTCATCCAGAATCTCGGCAATGGTCTGTGCGATGGCGGATTTTCCAGCACCAGCAGCGCCATAGAGCCACATAATGAGAGCCTCTCGGGTATCTTCGTTTAGTCCATTGATCCAGTCTGTGATCCTCTTTATAATCGCAACTCGTGTGTTGGGATGACATTTTGGAGGATTGAAGCGCTCGCCTGAGTCGTGAAATGCTCCATGGGCGACTTGTTCCTGCAGGCGCTCAAATCCGCCTATTGTCAATTCCTGCGTCAGCATGACGTACATACAATTCTGTAGGATTCAACATTGTACCTTTGGAACTCTGAAGTTGGTGATTGTGGAATATGCTGTTGTTGATAGAGAAGTCGGTCGGTCGATTGAACATGGTCATTGTGGGGGAGCGGAATATCCGACGACGAGCAGCCAGTAACGGTGGGAGATCTGGGAAAGGGCAACACTGATAAAACACCGTTATATTGGTGTCTTAATTTAGCCAGCACCGCCATGCAAGTACAGGTATACTATTGTCCAATGATTCGAGACATCAAGTTCCGAAATTAAGCTGTATCTAAACCCATGTCATTTATGCACTGCCATCTCTTCAGATTTTAGCTCAAGTTAGGTGGGTTGTGCAAGGCCTTTAGCTTTAATCGGAACGCAGGCGCACCGATCGAACAGAGAGGCGATTCGATATTGCCGATGTCGGCACCGTCGGAGCTTGAACAAATGAATAGAAATTTATTTTTAGTGTACTCACATACGGTTGTTTGTGACTGATCCAACAGGGCCTGCTCCTTGCTCAGACAAGTACAGCCCACAGACAACCATGGGCAGGTGAAAGATTGATATACAATCGATAACAGTGAGCTTCTCTGCTTTGCCGCACATATCACCCCGGGGACAACAATAGAAATTGAAGAAACTCTCGTTTGTTCGTCCACTGACTCGGACTTTCCTCCCCGTTTTTGACTCTTTTCACGACTGATCAACGTCTGTTCACAACGTCATGCATCAAAGGTCAACCTCCCTGTCGACCATTCCCCATCATCTCCACCCTTGATTTCCATTTTGCCAAACCCCAAGCCTGAACAGCAAACGCAGTTACCAGCCAATGCCTCACCATCCTCAGCCCATGCACACGTCCTCGGCCACTCCCACCACCCGACCCCTCAAAGAATTGCACGGTGAGCTCCACATTCGGCACGTTCTGCACCCTCAAGAGGCCCTGGACGTCGCAGAGGCAGCGTCGTTCGCATTCCGGCTGTACACCGCTTCTCGACGCCATACATGACCATGCGGTAGAGGTACGCGAGCACTTTAAGGTCCGAGGGTGCGGTACGCTGGCGGAACCGTGTGTGCGAGTAAGTGTGGACATTTGACGATGACGATGATGACAAGGACGTGAAGGAGAGGAGGAGGAGGGCTTAACTGCGCCAGGCATAGGGATATGCGAGGGCTTTGACTTGAGCGTTCGGTTCTTCAACTTCGTTCGGCCTTTCCTACCCATACTACCAGAAGTTTCCTAACCCAATCACAAAGTACGTTACCTTTCGTTAAACTCCACACAACATGCACTGACCGTCGTACCACAAGGTGCTATCTTCATGGTGTGCTCGCAAGTTCCTCTGTACGGTGTCTTGTCTTTCGACTATTCTAATCCTCTCTAATGGATGCGTGTCATTATTACCTCTAACTGTGAAATGCTCATGGAACCCAGTATCACACCCACTATCTCTCCTGGATTGGTCATGCAACTTTTGGCGGGTGCGAAACTCATCGATGTGGATTTAGGTCTTAGGGTGAATCGAACGTTCAGTGGTGCTCACAAATGTGAGTGTCGTCGTGTTGTCTTGTGTCGTGTACATTCCAATCCCCCTCCATCCACACTCCCCCTTTTTCCTACATATACACGCGCGCGCAGAGAAGCTGACATACTGACTAAAATTTCGCAGTCTTTGCTCTCAACGTCTCCCTTGGCCAAGCTATGCTCTACATGCTGACGGGCCTCTACGGCCGGCCGTCTGACCTCGGTGCGGGCATCTGCTTGTTGCTCGTCATCCATCTCATTGTCACTGCTCTCATCGTGATCCCCCTGGACGAATTCATGCAGAAGGGATATGGTCTCTGATCAGGAGACAGCCTGTACATTGCGACGAACATCTGCGAGTCGATCGTCTGGCAGGCTTTCTCCTCTCCTACGAACATCGGCAGAGCACGTTGACGGGAAATATGTTCATTTGGTCCCAGATGTTGACGACTCAGTTGCCACGGAACTTGTTGGTCAAGACTTCAGGTGTTTGGGAGGTTAGTTTTATGTTTTTTTTTTTTTCTAACGATGTCGGGATTTTGGCTGACATGTTATCACCGTTCTCTTTCTACTTGTTCCCCTCCCTTCCCCCGGATCTACAGCCCCTCGAAGATTCTTCGCAACTGCGGGTCACAGGCGGGATCACATACTGCATGCCCCCACCGTACACGCTCAAAGAAGCCGTGCTCGACCCGATCCACATTGTGACCCACATCATGTTTATGCTCAGTGCGTGCGCGCTGTTTAGCAGGACATGTATTGAAATCCCTGGGAGTGGGCCGAGAGATGTGTCGACGCAGCTGAAGGGTCAGCAGATGGTGGGTTATTATTTTTCTTCTTGCTCATTTGCGCTGGATTTCCGGTCTCCATTTCCACGTCCCCAACGCCACACTATGCTACCTATCTATCCATTCCCTCCATTCGTTTCGTTTTGTCTCCGCATCTTCCCTCTATTTGTCTTTAACCTTTATTTGACCTGTACGCTAACTCCCTTCCCCACCAACTAGATCATGGCCGACCACCGCGAAGGCTCGATGTACAAGGAGCTGAGGCAGGTAATCCCCACTGCGGCTGCATTCAGCGGGGTCATCCTCGGCTTGCTCTCTGAGGCGGCGGATCTTTCTGGTGCGATTGGGAGCGGCACGGGAATTTTGATGGCAATTACTATTATTTATAGCTGTGAGTTTTTTTCATGTTTTCGCCTTTCCCTTTTGGGAAGAAAGAGGGAAAGAGGGAGAGGAATATGGTTGCTGACTTGGTTTGGATGTCTTTTTTTGGATGTAGACTGGGAGATTGGCATGCGCGAATCAGGCGGGCCTGAGATGGCTGCGTTTGGTGATCTACTATAAACAAAATAATCAACATCGCCTTCGCCTTCCGATACCTATACCTCGCATCCCTCTCCTCCTTGTCCTCACCTCCCTCCCCCTTCTTTCTCGTTGGGCGCATACTAAATCAGGCCGGAATCGTGGTGATGGAGGGGCGTGCGTGGAGTGGCGGAGGGGCGGATGCAGTATAATTTATAGTATAGTTCCGTTCGTGTGTTCGTTGTCTGTAAACCAAAAGAGTTATGCGCCCGGGGTATAGCTTAAGGGAGTATTTGAACTGTCGTTGCGTGTGTAAAAGTAGGTGAATGGATGGATGGGAATTGGGATTGGGAGGCATTTTACGATTGGGTATGTAGAGAAGATGAAGGTGGTGTTTCTTGTATTTTATGCGTAATGTTATGTCTTACGGTTATGGCTTATAATTCATTACGTCCCTTTGAGCTGTGAGAGTGATTTTTAAACATCAGCTCGATATGCGCGTATTGTACTACTTTAGCGTCTGCACAAGTCCCAGATTGAAAGCCATACCGGCCCATTAGACGTCGCGGGATTGGGAAACAGCTATCAAGTGCTCGAGTGTTAATAACACTCAGCGTCCAATATTCCTCGATCACCTTCCCCTCTTATACCTGCAGCTTATCCATGCCACTTACCTTCCTCTGGTTTTTACTACTGTAAGTGTCGAAAAAATTATATACATTAGCGATATCAAGTTCTATTCGTACTAAACCGTTGTGTTCACTTATGCTTAACTATATGACTCGGAAGTCCTGCAGTGATATTAAGCACGATACACTGTCCCCAGAACTATTATTATTAGTCTCATTTATATATCTTAGATATACTTTCAGGGTCCGTAACTCTTGTATTGCGCCCAATATGCCACAATGCCTGTCACTCACTTACAGGCAGTCAAACAGGTTTGACATACAAATTAGACCTGCGGGAGCTCTGTATCATGAGCCTACCCAAAAATAACGGATAAGCTGTGAAGCACAGCCATATGGATACAGGGTATCTCACGGCTTGTCCCTTCTTGATATCAATCTGATTGCACTGATCAACGGATATCATTCCTCATTCTGTCCAGCATCAACCACCGAGCTAGCCACATTGTCTCTACTTATTCATTGCTCGTGTCCATTGCCAGTACAATGTTTGAAAATACGAGAAATATCATTATAAACGGAGGAACATTTACGGGGCACCAGCACCAGCACCAGCATGGTCCATCATCGCTAAATATTAATAACGCGAGCAAGACTGGTATGTACGTCTCTCCATCTAGACTCATGCTCACCTCTATTTCATGTTTGCAGCGATAGATCGGTTGATGGAGGCTGCATCTCTCGGCGCGTTGCATAACTCGGGTGAGAGATTCGACCCGCCCAAATGCCATCCAAACACTCGTACGGCCGTCCTTCAGAAGCTCATGGATTGGTTTATTGGGGAGTTTGGATGGGATAACTTCGCGCTTTGGCTCTATGGTCCGGCAGGCGCAGGCAAATCGGCGATTGCACAGACCTTCGCAGAACTATGCGCCAAGAAGAATCACCTTCTCGCCAGTTTCTTTTTCTCTAGATCAGATGTTAGGCGAAACAACGAAGGGGCTTTGGTGACGACGTTGGCCTATCAAGTATGGTTAAACGTTCATGAATCTCGGCCAATAATTGAAGCAGCTATCAACAACAATCCGGCAATCTTTCAGCTTAACTTCGATACACAGTTTCGCGCATTGTTCCTCGATCCTCTTCTTCAGCTCTCCAGCACCGGGCGTTTCACATCTGCAACACCGTTTCCTAACCTAGTCATCATAGATGGTCTCGACGAATGCGATGGAGCGGACGTTCAGAACACCATTTTAAATACCATCTCCAATGAACTCCAATACCATCGCTCGGCTCTCCCCTTGAGATTTCTCATTGCCAGCCGACCAGAGTATCATCTCACCACATCATTTTCTGTCGGCCCTCTCCGCAGTCTGACTTTTCGTCTTGCACTCGACGACACATACCACCCAGATGAGGATATCAGGCTATATTTGACAGACTCGTTTTGCGACATACGAAAGGCGCACATTATGCGCGACCATCTTCTGGATTCATGGCCATCGGAGAAAGAAATCGCAAAATTGGTTGCAAAATCATCAGGTCAATTCATTTACGCAGCCACGGTCATAAGATATGTGTCCTCTCCTCGACGTAATCCGCTCGATCGACTCAAAGTGATTCAAGGCCTCCTTCCGTTCAATGATGATAGGCCATATGCGCAACTCGATGCTCTATATATCAATATCCTTTCCGACGTAGAAGATATCAAAGAAGTCTTGCGAATTCTAGGGGTGGCGATTGTATTAACCGATAATACGGATGATCACATTGAGCCTCTAGGAATCAATGAACTGGAGAAGTTTATGCAACTTACTCCAGGCATTCTTCAGCTCCTCCTCATTGACCTATTGTCTGTTGTGGATGCCTCAGATAACAACAAGCCCATCAAGTTTCTTCATGCCTCGTTCACTGATTTCCTCGTTGATCCAATACGGTCTCGTCAATTTTTCATTGATCCCAGTAAAATGCATGAGGAAGCTGCCCATTTCTGCATTTCTGCCATTACATGTAAGCATTAATTGCTCCCTTAAAAGTTTACATCTGAGATTTGTTCTATTTTACATATAGCACTCGACATAGCGAGACCGGTGCAAGATTATGCTTACTGGTCCCTCTTGAGGCATCTTCGACTGGCAGGCCCTCTGCATGACAACACCACTCTTCGAGAGAAGATTTTCAAGGTGCCCTATATTCAGCACTGGACACCAGATGAGCTTACATTGAGGGCTGGACCTTTACAATATCGTAACGGGTCATTGAGTGAGGATCCTGCCATGTTTCTACAATTTCTGCAAACGTCGGTGTGTCTACTCTCTAAAAAAGATATTTGAAACAACATATTTTGAATCCAAATTAAGGAATTTAGGAAAACGGAAGAGCTCTATCTCCATCATCGCAGTATTTGGGATCAAGGACTACGCGGATACCTAGCATTGATTCCTATGAGCCCTTGTCTGGCTTTTTGGACTGCCGTCAGTGCCGGTGGGATACTGCAATATAATCGAACACTAACACTCTCTTCATGCACATTTGCGGTTCTTTCATCCTCATATGCACTCTACGTCTTACCTTTTGTGGAACATTTTCTCTGTCCTGCATCATTCAGTGGGTGGCGACAACCTAAATCGCACAGAGTTGGTCCCATAACTAATAATCCATATCCACGCATGATGACGGAATTTCTAAATGATCCATCGCGAGCAGGACCGCACGCTGTCGATCAATTAACGTATACTACGGCTGCGGTGTTCGCAGTCGAGTTCGCAATCAGTGCTTGGGATGAGACAAAGTCCATTCTTCCTTTCGCGTTTGAAGAGACATGCGGCGAACATTGGAACTTCGTCTGGGATACTTTGGCATTCATGTTGTCGAAAGCCGGGTACTCGGCCGAGTTAGTCAATTCGCTCGGCCAACAGAACATTACCATGAATCTAGGACGACCGGATACCAACTTACGCGATCGGGTACAGACCTTGTTTGGAGCCGTCCGCACCTATTTGCTGAAATTTAAAGGGTCAAGTTCTTCACCGTTCAAAATCATTATTAACTGGACAGAATATCCAAGCGACTATGTTGGTAACTGTTTCACGGCCGAAGACTTAGATGATAATGGGGACGCATGGCGAGTCTTTTACGTTGATGAGTCCATTGTCCAGAACGACGAGGATACACAGGAGCCCACCAGGCAAAGGTGATCAGCTATGCGGGAACACATAGGTCGGGCGTATATTCGGAGGATGTTGTGGCATCAACGTGAAAGGAAAAAGTACAGTCACAGATACTAGAATGTCCCACTATATGGTGAAACCAATAATGATATTCGACCCCTCCGAAATCGACCGAGTCATTGAAACCGTAGGTTCGGGGTATGCGTTGACGCCAATAAGCCAAAGGGTGGCCCCCGCTTTAATCTTCTGGTTCACACATATGCGGCCGTACATTTATTTGCGTACAGCATGCACCTCGAATTAGTGAACACCATTCATACCGAACTTGCTGGCTGAAGGCTGATGCGCTCGGTCCCCTCTTCTCTTCTCTTCAAAGTCGCCTCAAGGTTACTTTTATCACACGAGTGAGTATTGAATCAATGAAACAACATATTCTTTCAAATCGATTGAAAATAAAGCGAAAGGTATTCAATGACCTAAACTCCGTGCTGGCTATGTGTGGAGGTATGTATGTGTTTTATTTACAACACCAGTACGAAAAACAAAAAACTCGTTTCATTTCTCGTCTTGTCAATTGCCTGCTCGCCTGTTAAAGATGTGGGTGTACGGTCGTTGTTATCATCTTCTTAATATCGTCGTCGTGTAACCCTCCAGCCGGCGCTGCGCCACACCGGGTCCTCATTCTCGATGAGATCGTCGCCTCACCAACAACGAAGAAACGCGAAAAGCTGAAGGCGAGAGAGAGATGTGGGGTAGATGTGCATGACTTGCATGCGGTGAATAATTGTCGTAATGTCCAGATCGTGGGGATATTCGAGCTGCGAGCGGCGGGGATGTGGGATAGGTAGCGAGTGGCTGCCGCGTCAAACACATGGGCGTGGGGTGTCCTCGAGACATCGTCGGGTCGGAAGAGAGGGGGTTGTAATCGTTTTATTTGTTCGATATTTCTTTCTTCTTTTCAGTTTTTCGAGCGGCGTACTAGAATCTATAAATCAAATAACAATAACAAAAGAAGAATCCATCAAGCCAACGAAGCACCCCGGTACTCGACTCAAACTCCGTCCGTAGAACGGTTATGGAGGAGAGCAGGGGATATTGTCGCTTTTACTCTGTACTCGGACTCGCAGGTTGCGTGTGGTAGTAGATCGAAAACAAGAAGATGCAGTAAAAAATAAAAATAAAACTACATACCGGAAATGGGACGCATGAAAGCCAAACCAAGGAGGATAACTCGAGATGCCGAAAGATCCAGGCAAACAATGAAACAATCAACTCGACGCCAAATCAAGGCGGAGGGTGTATAAGGGGATAGGAGGTTGAATGTAGACCTGGCTTCGAATCCAGTCCGCTTCAGCGTTCCATGCCCTTCTGCACGCGATGTCGGGAGGGTGAAAATTAAACGCGGTTAAGAATAGATGGTGAAAGGAATAAAAGGCTGGGGTTGCAAGTTGAAAAGAGAATTGAAAAAGTGGGGTGGTGAACAAAGCGAAAGGGCAGACGAAGAGCAGGAAGTTGGAGTCATACTCGTCTTCCATCTCCTGCACGCAACCGTTACTATCCTCCTCGGCAGCCCAAGCACACGTCCTCAATCCACTCCCCATACCTCTGCCCGCGCCCCTTCCCCATAAGCACCATAAGCACTGGAACCGATGCCACCGAACCTCCTGCGCGCAAGCGTCATGCAGTGCTTTATGAGCAGGAACACAATCACGTACAACGTGGGCAGGATGGCGCGGCGTTGGCATGGCGAGCTGGAGACAGACATGGGTTCGGGGGAGAGTGGTGGAGGAGAGGAGAGGATGCGTCGGCGAGTTCCTGTGTGTCGTCAGGGGAAGAAGCAGGGACGTTGGACGGGGACGGGAACGGGACGGGAAAGGGTCCTTGCTGCCTGAGCTGGATCTTGCGCATCTTGCGCTCGACCTCGACCATCATCCGTATACCCTCGTCCTTCTTGTCCTCATCCAACGCACATCCGCCATGCAACCGCTCGAAGAATGGCACATCAAGCTTCATCTCCGGTACACCCTGCATCCTCAAAAAGCCCATCAGCCGGGTCGTGAGGAGCATGTCTCGCACTCCGAGATTCGCAATGTGCTGTCTAATACGCTCGGCAGAGGAGCGTGTGCCGTTGAAAGGTGGTCGGAATCGTCATTCCTGGCAGAAGCGGAGTCGTCGTCGTCGAGGAGGCGGCCAATGCGACTCGAGGTCTGATCCGATGCACCAGTGACGGGTGTCAGATCGACAGAGATACTTCACATCCAAGGCTGCCCCCGCAGTCGAAGGGACATCAGCAACAACGTCGTCATTGTTATCCTGGACAACAACGACAACAGACTCACGAGGAATAGACAGCGGCGTCGGACTCGTCGACCTGCTCGCAGGTGCAGAGGACGTAGCAGACGCAGCGGCACGCGCCATCTCGGCTTTGTACCGCTTCTCCACGACGTACATGACCACGCGGTAGACGCACACGAAGACGTTGTGGTCTGAGGATGCAATGCGCTGGCGGTGCGGCGGTGCGACTAGGGGCGGGCATTTGATGAAGACGATGACAAAGGACGTGAGGGAGAGGAAGCAGACGGCTTAACCGCGACAGGAGCGAGGCCTCGCTTAGCAGACAGGGACAGGGTTAGGGTTAGGTGCAGTCTAAGAGGACGGCGAGCGGGACGGAGACACCGAGAACGGCGGCGGCGGCGGCGACGGCGACGAATACGGCGGGTCTCTTTCTCCTTCAGCTGCAGCTTCAGCTTTGCATCTCGCGGCAATGTTGTCAGTGCCGCAAGAGACAGATGATGCAACTGTTGTTGCTCGACATATGACATCCAGTTTGGTTTCTCAACATCGTCCGGTCTTTCTTACCTATACTACCAGAAGTGTCCTCACCCGGTCGCAAAGTACCTTTCTTTATGTTAAACTACACACAACACGTACTGATCCACATATCACAAGGTACCATTCAACCAGAAGGTATTGTGGACAGCGATAACACTCCTTATCTTCCCGGTGTGCTCGCAAGTACCCCTGTATGCTATTATGTCCTCCGACTTGTCCGATCCGCTCTACTGGATGCACATTGTCCTGGCCTCTAACCGTGGAACTCTCACGGAACTCAGCTCGGTATCACGCCTGTTATAACTTCTGGAATGATTATGCAGCTTTTGGCGGGTGCGAACCTTATCGATGTCTATTTCAATCTTAAGAAGGATCGGGCATTGTTGAATGGTGCTTAGAAATGTGAGTGTCATGTCATCTTGTGTCGTGTCCATTCCAATCCCCCTCCATCCGCATCTTTCTCGTCCTTTTCTCCAATCTCTTTGTCATCCATATAATCACAAAGAAGCACACATACTAACCAAAATTTACCAGTCTTCGCTTTGATCATCGCCTTCGGGCAAGTCACCGTCTTGTGCTCACAGGGCGACCTCAGGGCCGGCATCTGCCTCTTGCTTTCTGCCCTTTTTCTAAGGATGTTAGGATTTATATGACGTGTTTTCACCATTCTCTTGCTACTTGTCCCCTTGCAGTCGCACATATCTGCAGCCTCTCGAGGAATTTTATTATTAGATATGTACAGAATGTGAAGACGGTGTCTCTTCGTGTTGTGTGCGAAACGTTGGGGTCGATCCGGCAACAAAAATACGGGCGAATTTTCAGATAATGGCAACTGAAAGCTGCTGACTGAAGGCTGATGCGTTCGGTCGTCTCTTCTCTTCTTCCCTTCAAAGTAGCCTCAAGGTTACTTGTATTACACGAGCAAGTATTCAATCAACGAAACAATACATTAGATTCTTTCAAATAGATTGAATATAGAAGGTATTCGATGCCTTAAACTTTCACCACATAGCTATGTATGTATGAATTTCATCTACGGTACAGTACAGTACAAGAAAACTCTCCGGGCTCGTTTTCGTCGGTTACCCGCCTGTCCGTCTGTATCGAAAGATGCAGGTCATTGCTATGTATTGAATTTCTTAATAATATCATCGTCGTCGTGTTCCCTCGAGCCAAGTCCCAAGTCGGCATTGGTCCTAGCTCCTGGATGAGATCGTCATCTCGCCAGGAGACAATAGAGAACGTAGGAGACAGGAGAGAGCACGATAAATAGGTATGGTGGTGCATAGCTTGCATGTGGTGGAATAATCATTGTAATATCTAGATCATGTATAGCGCATAGCGCGCAGGCCAAGAAGTACTTAAAGCGTAGGCGGAAATGTGTGAAAGAGGCATAAGAGCACTCAGAGAGCTCTCGAATGTAATAAAACTAGGACGGCGTGATATTTAGTGTGTGGTGGATGGGTGTCGTGCGGGGGTCAAGCTAACCAAACCAGACCAAGTAGGGCGACTCGAGAAGCCGAAAGCAAGCATTAGAACAATCGAATCGACGCCAAATTCAAGCGGAGGATGTATAGGGGGATAGGAGGGTTGAATCTGCACCTGACTTTGAATTCAGTCCGCTCCAGCCCGGGATATTTTTCTGCGTGTGGTATTGGGAGATTGAAAAGTATAGGCGCTTAGGAATAAATGGTGGAGGGTAAAAAGTGAGAATAAAATGTGGAAGTTGAAAGTTGAAAAGAGAATCCAAAAAGTGAGATTGGAAAACAAAGTGAAAGTGGAGACGGAGGGTAGTAAGTCGGACGCCGGAAGGGGCACGATAGAGTGACAGGAACTGGCGAGAGGAATCGATAGGCGGGAGCATGAACAATGTGAATGTGGATTTACACAGCATTTGGACTCAGAAAGATTATCTTGTAAAAGTGATTCAAACCTGCACTTCAGATTAATGATTAGAAAGCAGATCATGGATAGCTTTACTCCTTCGTGCTTACCATGGCGCTGAGTGGAAATCCTACGACCCAGACGTTTGATCCCATTCCACAATGTGTCACGTTCCTTCCAGATTTGCTCGGTAACATCGATGAGCGGAAAGGCTATCAAGGCAATTGCCAGCGTTTGACCGAATGTCCAGCCGGCTTCTTGTGCTGACTCGACGAGTAAAGAACTATTGGTATGGATAGTAAACTCTGTAGTAAGAATAAAATACATCTGCACAAGGAAAGTCAAAACGATGAAGCTTCCTAAGTTTAAAGATTCTGCTACTCGAGGAAAACATATGTGCTGGATAATGGGAATAGCGAGAAGTTCCAGATCGCCTATAAAGACGATATCAAGAAAAGACACGAGGAGGACAATGTATAGCATGAAGAACCAGATTCATATGGGGGATGCGACTCGAATATTGATTCCAGGTAAGATGACGACTCTTGTATCGCTGGTTAAGTTGTCGCAATCGCCGAACTGACGAACCGTAAACCAAACCCATACCCCAAATGCAGAGAAGAGTGTCGGATGAGCCGACGCAAGAGTAGTCATGATCCAGTCGCGGTCAAGGAGCTGAACAACCTCTTCAGCCATAGGAAATTCTTTGATTGCCCATGCGCTAATCGATGTCCTGGCTCCGTCCACCAAGGCTTCGGGGCACATCCATCGGTTTCTACACCAAGGGAGTTGAAAAGTCGCTGTCGTTGGCTTGTCGTCTTCATAGAATTTATCACCTCCTTTACCCCTCCCGAGTCATCTGTGTGGTCCGAGTCGTCGGTAATAGCCGCTTATAGAGCTGACAGATTCTGGACAACATCGTCCAGTATGTCTCGACTCTGAGGGAATTTCTCCTGCGTTGCCAATGCATTTTTCAGCTTAAATGTCCTCCTATTTAATGCTTCCCGAAGTACTGTGAAAATCACATGTTACGCGGGGTGCATATACAGAAATAGGAGAGCAAACCATCATCTTCCTACTTAGTTGTATTTTCCATCAAGTGGTATAGTAACTTTAACGTCTTTCCTACATGCTGCCTGAACCACTAAGGCCCTCGTGAGGTGGTAAATTCCGCCCTAAATTCTGACCTGAGATGGTGACTTTTTATCCCCCCTGCGGTGATTTTTCCAATGTGTCTAGGTGAAACTGGAGGTTGAAATGCCCGCCGTAATTTTGGACGTTTCCTACCCTACCTTTTTTAGGGTATCACCTTTGAATAGTGACATTCCGTGACAATAAACAAGCAGCGGTGAATATTGATAAAATATTGAGGGCTCGGGATATCCCATCTATATCCCATCAAGATATTCTTCCTCTCGTTAGAAATGTCATGGCTTGTCACAATTAAAAAGGATGTAAACCCTGTTTTTTTCATGCTATACATCTGTCATTTTCAGATCTGTAGACTACAACGTGACAACGTGAAGGTACCTTATTAGGTATAGAAAAGTACATATTTGCTACAAGTCATCTATCTACTAGTCTATTCTAAGTCAATCGTTTTGCTTCAACTCAAGCCTCCGACCAGCTCTTATATACCCTAACCAAGTCTATGACATCATATTCCATGAAAGGAATAAGCTGTCGGTTTAATTTGGCAGTGAAAGTTCGAGAACATTCTTCTCGTGACTCGTGGAATATGAGTTTGCGTCACAGTCACATATAATTTATTATAAAATGGGCGTCAATTCAATGGCAAGCGTTGGGAGAATTTCTCCCAGTAGATAGAACATTGGGTCAAAATACAAATAAGGTATTTAGATAGTCATAGCAGTTGTAAATTATTCCATGTCACAAACTGCTTACAAAGTCGCAGCTGAATTTCCCCTTAATGGGGGTTGAAATTTTTGACTTCGTCTTGGAGGTGGACTTTCATACCCAAAACGTCTGAATTTAAAAGGCCGGAATTTGCATAGAGCATTCCGACCTTTTAGATTCAGCACTTAAAGGCATGAATTTGTTGTTTCGTCCATTTTTTGTCTGCTTTTCCGACCCATTTGGGTTCATAGTGGAACTCAATCTCGACATTCAATATAATTTGTGCAATGATTGCGAATTGGAAGAAGATTAAAGCACTGGTATTGTTGATCCAACTGAGCTGGAGAACAATGACAGCGTGATAAACGGATAATCTTGGGTAGTGGCCTGAATAATCGCAGAAACAAGGAGCGCACAGCCAGGTAGGAGATTCCGAGGTAAAGACGATGCAAACTAATCAACTCTTTCTCGCCGATATGCCCATCCATGCTGGCAAGGATTGGCTGGACGAGGGTGAGGATAGCCCGGGCGTAAATGGCAACACGAACACCGATCCCAGAGATGTCGGTGTTGGGAATGATACCTATATTATTGCATGCAGAGGGCATGAGTGGGGGGGACAAGGACAGGCCAAGATGAATAATGCTTTGTATGCACGCCACCACGATGCACAACACAGGCTACCTGCTGCTTGTCAGCCTCAAAACCTGTACTTATCACTCCCCCAGTTTTCCTTGAGGATTCCTCAGACCCATGGAATCCTCAAGGAATATTCAAGGAATCTGCTAAAAGTGAAGGAATAAGTGAGGAATCTCTGAGGAATCTGCAAGGAATCTAATAAATTTGTAAAGTACTATCATTCGGCATATAAAGTACAAATTTTATTTATTTACATAGAAAGTTATGTTTAAACAATTGAAACTATCTTCCCTCTTCTGATGCTTTCTTTTGTGCTTTTTTTAGAACACATTTGGTATGGATAAATAATATTGTGTGGATAAACCAATTGAAGTTGCTTGGTGTCATACATTTAAGAATTGAATCAAATCCACCAAGCCAAGAGTTGAGTTGTTTACATGCCTTACAATCAAATTAGTATATTTATAATTCTGAATTAAAAGACTTACTTGGGTATTGAATGCCCTTAAAGGAGGACTTATCACTCCCCCAGCTTTTCCTTAAGAATTCATTTATTCCTCACTGATTCTCTGTACAATTATTTTAGCACTAGATCCCTTTAAGCAGACATTCAATACCCAAGTAAGTCTTTTAATTCAGAATTATAAATATACTAATTTGATTGCAAGGCATGTGAACAACTCAACTCTTGGCTTGGTGGATTTGATTCAATTCTTAAATGTATGACACCAAGCAACTTCAATTGGTTTATCCACACAATATTATTTATCCATACCAAATGTGTTCTACAAAAAACACAAAAGAAAGCATCAGAAGAGTGAAGATAGTTTCAATTGTTTAAACATAACTTTCTATGTAAATAAATAAAATTTGTACTTTATATGCCGAATGATAGTACTTTACAAATTTATTAGATTCCTTGCAGATTCCTCAGAGATTCCTCACTTATTCCTTCACTTTTAGCAGATTCCTTGAATATTCCTTGAGGATTCCATGGGTCTGAGGAATCCTCAAGGGAAGCTGGAGGAGTGATAAGTACAGGCTTAAAGGGATCCAGTGCTAAAATAATTGTACAGGGAATCAGTGAAGAATCTGAAGATTCCTTAGGGAATGAGGGAATCCTTAAGAAAAAGCTGGGGGAGTGATAATTCCTCCTCAAAACTGTTGATATTGTCCTCTGTACTATAGATAGTTGGATGAATTAAATGGGTCTGGCTCTCCAGCTCAAGCATGGCCAAATTCCATTCTGTCTCAGTGATGGGAGAGTTGGTTGTGAACTGTCTGCTGAACTGTCTGCCAGACTCGGTCCTCCCACATGATTTGATGGGGTTGTGAGTCCATGTTACTTGCTATGCACTCCCTTATTTTCTTCCTTATTATTGCCACCTCACAATAATTACTTTCATGGCATTGAGCTGTTGTAGAGCCTACCTGTACATTGCACCCCTCACTGTTGACAAGCCATCCAAGGGGTCAAAGCAATCTTTGGGCTATGGTCAGTTAACAGCATAAAATTTGTCAATTTGCTATGAATCATAGAGAACAAGTTTAGCATTGAACTAAACAAAATTCTTACCAACTTGATACAGAGCCTTGTTCAAAAATGATTAGCTGTAGCATTGTCCAAGGGAACACATTTGAATGTGCTTAAACTTTTGGCCAGCATCAAAATCTCAACCTACTGAAGAAAGGGCTGTGTTGTGTTCATGGTCATGATTTGCTTAAAACCTGGTTACAGTGGCTCAAACAACTGTCCCACTTTTTGCAACTTTTGTATTAAATTGTTAATAACATGGAAACCCTTTAACTAAAAAATTTGAAATTAATATATATTATAGTTGAACATGTAACCTTCATAATTGCCTCCAAGATCATGTGATTTGAATAAAAAATGATTGAGTAATAAAATAGACAAAATAATACAAAAGTGGGACAGTTGTTTGACCCTCTATATAATACTTAGTATGATCACTTTTTGCCTTGATAACAGCCTCCATTCTTCTTGGCATGCTTTCTATGAAATTTTGGCATGTTTCTGGGGGGATTTTGTTCCATTCTGCAGCCAGTCTCTCCCACAATTCAAATACTCCTTTGGGTGATATTTCATAGGTGTTCATCTGCCTTTCGAGGTGCACCCACAAGTGTTCAATGGGGTTGATGTCAGAGGATTGAGGAGGCCATTCCATAACTTCAATGTTGTTATCCAAAAACCACTGACTGGCCCTTTTGGAGGTGTGTTTGGGGTTATTATCCTGCTGAAAAACCCTCTCTCCCTCTGTCATCTCCAAGTTTTCAAAGCTTTCATCCAGCTCATGCTCCAAGATCTCACAGTATTGCACTGCATTCATCTTTCCCTCAACCTCTACAAGTGTTCCTACCCCATTCCAGCCCATACACCCCCATACCATGAGATTATTCTCTCCTCTATGCTTGACAGTTGGTGTGATTGTCCTATCAGAGATTGATTCACCTCTATGTTTCCAGGTGTACACCTTGCCATCTGAGCCAATCCTGTTGATTTTTGTTTCATCTGACCAGAGTATCCTTTTCCAGTCTTCCACAGTCCAGTTTGCATGGGTCTGAGCAAATTTGAGGTGCTTTTGACAATGAACAGCTTTAAGAAGAGGTCACTTTGATTTGACAACAGAACATAAATTGTTTTCCTTAAGGGCATTTCTGACTGTTTGGGGAGAAACAGAAGAGGTGATGGCATTGTTGACATAGTGGGTAGCCTGGACAGCATTGTCCAGTTTTCCAGTAGTGATTTGGCATACAATTGCTTGTTTATCCCTTGAGATCAGCTTGGAAGAACATCCACCTTTGTTGTTTTCCTTGTCAGAATTGATCTCTTTCTTGATTCTTCCTATGGTAGACTTCCCAAAACCAGTTTTGGACTCTATTTGATAAACAGAAAAGCCTTCTTCAAGAAGAAAAATGATAGAGGAGTGCTGAGAGGACTTCATGTGGCAATGGAAAGAAAGATATGGTGGTGGAAAGAAAGAAAGATTGTTAAACTTGAATTCAACATGCCAAACTTTTATAAATAGTGTCACATAACTTGGTTTATTTTTCTCACAATTTATACAGTGCAATTTTCCTTGTTATATGGTAGATATCAGTATCATTATAGTGGGTCAAACAACTGTCCTACTTTTGTATTATTTTGTCTATTTTATTGCTCAATCATTTTTTATCCAAATTACATGATCTTGGAGGTCATTATAAAGGTCACATGTTCAAATATAACATATATTAATTTCAGATTTTTTAGTTTTTAGTTGAAGGGTTCCCATGTTATGTGCAATTTAATTCAAAAGTTGCAAAAAGCAGGACAGTTTTTTGAGCTGCTGTATTATCTTATCTTCTACATCTCTGTACATGTGACTGCTATCCCCAATCTCCTCCTTCGACACTGACTTCTCTTACCTTATGCACCATACACATCTGTAAACTCAGTCAGTTGTTCAATCCATATATTGTGGTCCTGTTGTTTTCTGCATGACTCTCCGTGAGCTCTGTGATACCAGGATTTCAGGTATATGCCCTTGTCCCTGAACACTGATGAACAATAGGAATAACCAGACTTCAGCTCACTGTGTTTAGCAAGCTAAAGACAGACATATAGACCCATTCTATTGCCTGTCTTCTACAAGTCTAGAAGGTTCTTTTCTTATCTTCTTTGCTGCAAGATAATGACAAACTCAATTTTTATTGTCCACCCATGATCCTGCCCAATGGTAGAAGAGCTAATTCTTGCCCCAAGACATAATCAGACAAATAACAGAGTGGTGTGAGTAATGCTCTATATCATATATATACTGGTCAATTCACTTGGTTGAGTTGTGTCCTGCTCATCTCTTTTTGTTGCTTCAATATCAGAGCACATCTAGAGGTCTTTACCCTCACCCATATATTCCGGGTGGAGTCCACCAACTCCGGCATGGAGTTGGTGGACTCCACATGGA